>PYHW01010133.1:7183743-7211436 GCA_013186435.1 Turdus rufiventris
CAGCCTGTAAATCAATTAAAATATCTGTTTCTCCTTGTGGTTGGGTTGACATATCTGTGGAATATTACTGGCCATTTTAATTGCTCTTTCTATAGCTTCCTTCAGTCAATGCTTTTAGGCCCCATCTGTTTCTTCTGGGGATATATGTACTGAACACTAACATAATTTTGTTATAAATGTCATCAACATTTGGGGCTTTCTGCTATTCTGTTAATTGAAGAACCTCTGACATGCTGATGTATCCTTACACAGGGACCCAAGTCAGTTTTCATAGTGTAAGTTAAGAAGGCAATTTCAAGCTTTGCATTGGTTCAGAAGCTGAGAATTCTGAGAATAAAAGATGATTGGTGTTGGGAGGGTTTGTCTGGATGCTTTGAAGCTCTGATCCTTGAAGGTTCCTTGAATGAGCTTGGCACAGAAGGGGAGGATTTTGTTGTTCAACTCAAATATACATACTCTTCCTCTTTTTTTTTCTTCAGATAGGGAAAGTTACCATCTTTTACGGCATTATAAAGTGAACAGCAACACCTAGGCCAACTTGGCTTCTGACTCTGAAGCCACACCATGTTTTATCCTTACCTAAAATCTAAGAGTCAGTTGCCTAAGTAGCAGTTACCTCAAGGTTACCTCTGAGCAGACAAAAGAATTCTGAAATACTGAAAATATTTAAGCCTTAAGCCTGAAATAATAAAATTGATCACCCTCCAATTTTTTGTTGTTTTACAAAAAGATGAAGGTATCTTATGAATTGTGTACCTCTTGAGTCTCACAATGGGAATTAGTGTTGGTTTTAATTTTTTTTTATCCTGACAGGCCCAAATAGGAGAAAAATAATTATTTGTTTAGCAGTGTTTGTGTTACTGGACTTATTAGTTCTTAGGATTGGTCACTTCACCTCACAGCTTCTAGACTTTATGAAACCAGTCTAATGGAAAGCAGGAATTGATCAATAGAACTGAAGCAACATTCAGTCTTTGCCTTGTTTCCTTTAGGACATGCTAAAATGGAGGCACCCTATGTAATAAATCTCTAATGGAGATTATACCATATGTTGTAGTAAAACAAGATACTTGGATGTTCAGATTAATCATTAATGAAATCTGTTACTTTTCAATTGTCACTGATTAATATCTATAGAATAAAATTTAAAAGTTCATAAAAGACTAACTACTGCCTAATATCAAGATATGTCTGAAAGCATAAGAAAACTATTTTTCTTTTCTTAAACTTAAGTTTGATATCTGCAAACTATACCTTCGCCTTTCTACTCTCTACCTCAATTTGCTTTCTGTACTGTTGACTACGTGCTTTGGACAAGCTAACATGGATGGGAAGGTGAAGTGGCATGAACCATACAAGAATGTAAGGCTTGTTTCCATCTTTGTCCCACATAGCCTGTCCTATTAGTAATATAGTGTTATGTGGTGTTGTCTAGCTTAGGATTTATGGTGGTGTCAGTATTGTTAAGCATAGATTGTAGGGCCCTTTGATCTGTTTCATATGAAAGTTAGAAACTCACTCTCAAAAGCAGTGATTTTTACAGAGCTTGAAAATATTATCTAAGAGTTCCCTAAAGGATCAGAAGTCTTGTTGTCAAGGAAAAAAGTTACTTGAGCCTCCTTTTTCTTCTTTAAACAGTTATGGTCCAGGACTGTCAGAAAGCTCAGGGCTAGTAGCACATCAGCTTTACCAGTCTATCTTTGGTAATCCTCCTCAGTCTTCCTTCCTTTCCATCCTGGTAGACTTCCTGTTGCCCCATGTGGAGGAATACCTGTATATTTAAACTGCATAAAATTATTAAATGTGGAAGTAAGTAGTGCTAGTACTGTGGTAGTACATTAATTTTCTACAAGTCCTTCAGTTTTCCTCCTTTAATGTATTTTAAATTCTTTATTTCTGCTGGTTATAAAAGGATGGCTAGGCATTTATTATTGCTATTTTATACATTTGCCTTGAAGCAAGGCAAGTTTCTTGTTACAACTGACTTACTGTAATTCGAACACTGCTGTTTCCTTCTAGGAGAATCTGATCTCAATGGAGCAATAACAGAAGCAGGGAAAACTTATGAAGAAATTGCCAGTCTTGTAGCAGATCAGGTAGGAGTGTTCCGAACACAATGGCATAGTGTGTACAAACATATCACCTATTTGGATTACTTCTGACTTTTGTTTTTTCCTCTTCAATTAAAACATAGCTGCTAGTGCTATAGACCAATTAGATGAAATTGCTATTAACACTTTCACATCTTCATTATTTAATTGGTATATTCAATGATTTAAAATGATGCATTTTCATCTTCTTTTCTACTCTGTGTTAGCTCAGGGGGAATGTGATGAGAGGGCATTTCTGTTGGTCAGAAAGTCCACATTCTGGTTTCTAAAATACTAAAATGATTGTTTTCCCTTTAAACGTGTTTATTTTCTGATGTCTGTGAACTATATTCATTAGTGATACAAAAGAATTATATTTAATCAAGGATGGAGTTTCTGCCTTCCCTCTGCATTCCCCAAATGTCTACAGGATCCAGATTTTGCTGTTGTTCCTTGTGGGGAAATACCTGTGTATTGAACCTGTTCCATTGCCTTGATATGTTGCTGTCTGCTTCAGTAAAAATCTGGCTTAAATAAACCTTGATTGGTATTCAGGGCATACACTGATGTTTAGCATGTCATGCTTAAAGTTTCCAAAATGCAGATCCTCTTATCTCAAGGCTGAGTCTGAAAGTCCTTAAAACACCTTTCCACATTGACAACTAAGGAGATACACCTCTACATGCACATGTTTGTATATGTAGTGAGAGACTGTACTGGAAGCTCTTCTTGGGTGAAAACTTAAGGCAAAACTCCTCATTTCATGAGCTATTGTTAAGTGCAACAAAAAACGCAGGCATCTGCACAATGATGCTCAGTCCCTTACTCTAAAAAGCTTATTAAAAAAAACCCCACAACCTTTTTCATATATAAAAAACTTGCATAAAGAATATTTTGGTTTGGGTTTTCTCAATTGTTTCCTTCCCTTTTTTCCCCCTTTGCCCTTTCTTGGCATCATTGTTTATTTTCTGTGATGTTAATTTGCCACAGATACCTTTACTAATGCTTATGCTTTGTTCATTAGCCAAAGAAAGATCTTCACTTTTTGATGGAAACAAATCATGAATATAAGGGATTTCTTGGTTGCTTCCCTGACATCATAGCAGCTCATAAGGTATGTAAAGAACCTTTCTTTTTAAGGGCTGGGAAGTTGGCACAGCAGCAAAAGTGCTCCCTGCATTTGTGCAGTAGCCTGGCCCCTGCTGCTCAAACACTAGAAGTTTCTGTGAAACTGGTGTGCTGATTTTTAAAATAAGAAGTATTTAAAGGGAAGGAAAGCTAGAATTTCTGTCAAGAATATGACTTTCTGGTATAGTAAAGCAGTAGAAGGTTCATGATTTTCTTCAGGTTGACTTCACATCCCAGTGGGGTGAATATGAGTAGTGTAAATTTGTAATATTTGAGTTTTATGTGATAATAAAACCATACAAGTATTGTAGGAAAACTTGTTTGTGTACAGTTGCATGGCTGACTTGCTGATATGTGATAAATAATCATGCACTGTCTAGAAGTTTCTTTAATATCAAAAACCAAAGACCAGAGCTAAGCTGTAATGTTTCTGGAGGGAAGAAAAAACAAACAAACAAAATACCAGCAACAAAACCACATCCAAAACCGCATCACTTTGTTATCGGTAATACAAAAGCCACAGTGTATAGTTTTTGGCTGTTCTGCTTTTTTTTTTTTGTCTTTTTTTTTTGGGGGGGTGGTGCATAGAGTTTTCCTTATGGTCATGTGTCTGCTGCAACATATTTCAGGAAACTAGATATTGTGAAATATTAAAACAAGTGCACAGATATATGGAGATGGGATTTTTTGGATCACTTGAAGTGTTAAATGTATAGAACAAGAACATAAAACATACCTCTGAGAGCAGCAAAGATAAAACCATATCAGATTCGTGTATTCTTTCTTCAGGACATTTACAGTCCCACACCCCACAGAATCATTATGGGGAAATACCATAAAAGAAGAAGAAATGTTTTGAAAACTTGAAACATAAGCCTACTGCCAAGAGACATGTAAATGGATTCTCTTGCATGTTGTTTGGCACAAATACATTGTGTAGGGGAGGCCTGTCTTTTTATGCTTTTTATTTATGTGACTCAAGGATTTTCCTCAATCAGTGGTTATACATTGCAATGACTTGTAGTCTCTTGAAAAACAATTTTATGTTGCTTCATCTTATAAAATGTGCAAATAAGGTTCTACAGGCTTTTGGATGTTAGTTATGTTGGTCATCTATAATTTGAAACTTGGTCTGTGCTTTTTGTATATATCCTTGTGTATTACTGCCTGTACCAAACTCAGTTTGCTGATGACTCTGATCATGCCTGTGTTTGAAGTCACTTTTTGCAAGGACTCTTGGAAGCAATGAAGTGAAATAACAAACTTCGTATGAAAATGTGAGAAGGCAGAATTGATCATTTTGTGTACATATATGTATTGAAGGCAAGCTCAAAATGTAGCTAGTGGCATTTTAGATTACCATGAAGACCCCTAAGCTGACTACTCTTTTAACCTTTCTGCATTTGGTTTCTACAGGGAGCAATAGAAAAAGTGAAGGAAAGTGACAAGTTAGTTGCAACAAGTAAAATAACGCCACAAGACAAACAGAACATGGTGAAACGTGTGAGCACCATGGCTTATGCACTACAAGGTAAACCAGATTTTGAGTTAAATAGCAGTGTTGTAGACCTCTGAAGGACTTCTGTTAAACAGCATACTTCGAAAGTAAAATTTTTGCTACCAGGAATAAAACCTGGACATGGGTTGTTAGTGGAGGCTTTTTGTGCAGGCTTTTTGTGCACTGCTTAGATTTTTCTAAATTGCAGTTATTTTGCATTTTTTTTTGGTTTTTTTTTTTCTAAATCTCACATCACTATTGCAAAAGACATATGTTTTGAAAATGCAATTTAAAATCCCCAAAACGACTAGTCCAGGCTGATTCTTTGATTTGAAGTGATAATGTCTCAAATTAAAAGCATGGACCTTGGTGCAAGAAGCAGGTCATCATGAGAGACTTTTAGTTTAGTCAGACATAATCCATCTCCCAGCTGAGATTCATGTTCTTTTGGATAAGATCTTTATTTCCTGGATGTTTTTTGAATGAACTTTTCCCTCTTTAGGTTAGAGGTGTTTTAAATATAAAGTGCAGCACACTGCACTAGAAGAACTGAGGAAGTGAGGAGTCAGAGCTCAGTCCTGCAGGATATCAAGCCATTAAGTGCATCCTGTTACTGACTTCAATGAGATTACTCATTACTGAGGGGTTGCATCATTTTTAGATGATTTAAAGCCAAGAGTACTCGATATATTCTGTGACGAAGTCAGAGCAGCACACAAAATTTATTTTAAAAACAACCAAGAAGACTCGCCACCCCCTTCTTCTTAGTCACAGTGACGCAAGAGGATTGTGTTTTACACGTGGTAATTGTGGAAGAGACCTCTAGGATGACTTTGTAGAATATTTCTTCTGCCTCCACTGATATCCAAAATATATTTAACTTCTTTCAGCCATAAGCTGTGATCTAAGAAGAGATGTAGAAATTGCTGTAAGGTGTGTAGCTGTTACAGATTCAGTAATGCTGTTTCTCACGTATCTATTGAAACAAACCTAAGTCAAGAACAGGTCAGACACTACTGGTTGTGCCTTTTTTTTTTTTTTCTTTTTTTTTAAGCTATGTATTTACAGCTGTGGCTTACATCTTGATATCCATATCCTTGGAAATCTGAATGTCCTAGCCAAAATTCTGTTGGAAACCTTTCAGGAAGGAACAGTTACCTCAGTTCAAGAAAATCCTGCTTATATTTTTTTATCAAATCTTTGTGCACCTGAGTATTGTAATACAAGAACCTGGCTTGGTTGGTGTGTAATTGACCCCCTAGCAATCTGACAAACAGTTCCACTAGAACTTGTGTGCTGCAGGCAGGTTGTGGAAGCATGAGAACAGTAAGTGTGCTGGCAGGGCTGGACACTGAGCTTGCTGCAGAGTAACTAATTTGAACTGAGTGAAACTGTTCCTAATTATAAATGCCTCTGTGAAATAATTTGTCTCCTGGGTCTGATTGCAGCTGAGATGAATCACTTCCACAGTAACCGGATCTATGACTACAACAGCGTCATTCGTCTCTATCTGGAGCAGCAGGCACAATTCTATGAAACGGTAAGGGACAGGGATTCAGCTCTGCTTAGCATGTACTGTGCTGCTACTTTTATAGGAAATACAGGGTTTAATCCATGCTCCCACAGAGCAGATATTTGAAGAATTGTACAAAAATTTGTAAAAGGAATTGTAAATAAACCTGAAAACTGAAAGAATGAGTTTAAATAATATTTTCTGTAGATACTGTCCTATGTATGTGATTGTTCAGAAACCATATTGTTGATAGCTTGACTTTTTTTTCCCCCCCAAAAGCCAGTATGGGGGTTACAAAGAATTTTAGTTTTCTGATGTGCAGTAAGGAAGGCCTGCTGAACTGAACAGAACAGTTAAACATTTCAACAAAACTTTCCTCCCATAGGCTGGGAGTGAGAAGGGAAGATTCTGTGATTTAAAGCCTGATGTATACAATTGTGGGGCAGGAGGGACAGGAACATTTCAGGTGACATTAAATATGTTAAATCTGAGCACTCTCCCTACTACTGTAGTTCTCATTTAACAGTGTTCTTATGCATGTATTCCTTGTGATTTTTTAAAATAAACCCAGAATGAGTTTTCTAATGTGATATGCTGGTAAAACATTTTGAGTTTGGATGTGCTGTCACCTGACTTCTATCACGAAAAGAGTCTCATAAGTAACTGGTGCCCCTTCACAGCTGTAAAAGTTGCCACTGGAGCTTCAGAGGTGTTTTTAGTGGGTGACGACTGTAAGCCCCCCGTCAGGTCATTTTGCTTGCTTTCCTTGACACATTTGGTGGGGTTAGGCTTAGGTTTCCCCTTACCTTCTTTCAGCCTCATGTCCAGTCTATTTATATCCTTCTGGCTGCAGCCTCACCAGTTTTCTTGTACCAATCCTCTCCCCCCCAGTACATGTTCACCATAAGAACCTTAAGAACTGTGGGGAGTGCACAGGAGCTCTGTTCTGATGTTTCAGCCTTGCTTCAGCAGGGAGGTGAGATTCCTGGAAAATCTGGCTTTGTTCCTGTAGCTCTTTCGTACAGTGCAGTACTAGGTAAACAGGCAGAATAACAGCCCTGCCTACAATGCTTTCTCCAACACAACTGGAGCAGTTAAAGTACAAATTAACAAGGCAGAAATTGTATATATATATGACAAGTCTTTATAATGGAATGTTTTGAGAGTCCTGCATATGCAAAACCTGCAGTAATGCCTGTAGTTTTTCATCCCATGAGGGAGCACTTAATTTCTTAGTCTGCAATCTCATTTCAGCACAGTGTAAAGTGACTACATATTAAATATCTTCTGTTTCTTTGTTTCAGATTGCACAGAAGCTGAGGCAGGCACTCAGCCGCTTTCCTGTGATGTAGAGAATAAGGAGTATTCAACAATAAAGAACAACTCCAAAGTGTTTTCCTGATGTGGGGGCAATGTTAAAAAAACCTTGTTAGCCTTTGCAAAAAAATCCCCAAAAAACTGCAAAACAACAAGAATCAGTTGTAATAAAAAGTATTATTTAAAATTTTACTTCATCAACCTAAATCATACAATAAGGCTCTCCTGTCTTGAAAGCTCTCCCATTTAAATAAAAACAGCTAGGTAATGCTGTTAGTTATAGGGATCTAAATTATCAAATTGATATGTTGCCATGGACTTCACGAAGACTTGTCTATCAGATGTTCTTCCAAAAACTCTGGATCAACACCAGAGTGACACATTTGTAGCTTTTTTTTTTCAAGTGGGAAAGCAGACAAACTTAAGAAAATTACATAATACTCTTTATATTCAGTTGAGCTCTCCAGCAATTCAGTAACCAGGAGGAATTATATTCATGGATGTTTCTGGCACATGGTTGTAATAATCTCCTGAATGAACGCTTTGTTCTTAGGTTTTGCTTCCCATATGCAGCCATGGCATCCTGCTCCCAGTATGACTTCTGGTAAATAGAATTAATTCTTCCCTCTCTTCTTTTTCCTTCTAATTCAACCTTGTTCTTGTGGCGCAGCACCTCAGAGCTTGTAAGGCTCACTTTTTCACTATGCACTGTGTAAGAAGACAAACAAGGAATGAGCCGATCAGGAAAGTGTGAAAAACAGTTTTCCATACCAGCACTTTGACATCCTCAACTTTATGCCATAAGGCACTGGTGTTTCTCAGTGCTGTACAGGGCCAGCTTCCCCTCTGACAGTTTGTAGTGTTTCCGCAGAGGGGACACTGCCACGTCTAACCCCAACTAGTAGACATCCCCAAATTCCAACTAAGCTCAGGTCTTCATGTAGTAGTATGGTGTGCTATTGGTTCAGGTTAACTTTTTGTTGCCTTCTAATGCAAACTCAAAGGTGACAAAAGTACTGAATAACATCATTAGTTATCACACAAACTCTGTTCTTTGATCATCATCTTTTATCAAGTGACTCAGTATCCTTTTCCATACTACTGAAATACCATTTGAGGCCTTGGCTTTTCACAGAATCAAACCAAAAAAGCCACCACCAACTGTGTTCACAATGGGCACAAAGTACAGTAATTAATTTCTTGCCATAGGCAAGCAGGAAAGCCAAAATGCAGTTTTTGCTAAAATGTGCCTAGTAAATAAGTATTTTAGTTTTAAAAAACAACAGCTAAAAAAGGCATTTTACCAATAAGCCATTCTAAGTGACGGGTACAGTCTGCCAGTTCAATAGTTGCCTTACTCTGTTTTGCATTGGTGTTACCTTTTTGTGCTAGAAGGAAAATCTGGGTCTGCCTGAATAACCTGAAACCAAAACAAACCAAACAAGACTAAGTCTAGATGCTTCTCAGTGTCACGAGTTTTGTTCACCTTTTATAAACCTTGTCTTTTTCTCCTCCCAATTTTAGTTGTTTGCTTCCAAAATTCCATAGCGCAGTGTTGTTTGATACAGCCATTTAAATATGTACAAATTGTAAAGAATGTGTATAAATGTTTTACACCAAATGTAAGATCTGCTTGCATGTAGAAGCAGCTTATATAATAAATTGTTACAATATGTACAGTAAATTCTGAAATCACTTTTTCAAGCCAGCATTTTTTTAGCATTTGTATATTCACTTTTTGGTAATGAAATCTCTTTGTAACAGACTCTTCATTTGGGAGGGGGAAGGGGGTTCTTTTTACCAATCCTTAAATAGCTCCATATGCACTAAAGTTGAAAGCTCTTTATCTTGAATAGATTGTTTTGGAATCTTAAGTGTAAGCTCTGCATTCCCAGTGCAGGGAAGTTATGACAGTAGCAACTGTGTCAGATGCAACATTTTGGCAAAAACGAAAAAAAAAAGAAAAACTGTTTAAAGATTTCTAGTAAAATGAAGTTAAACTGATAATAAATATTTATGTATATCCACCAGGCTATTTTATTTTTTTCTTTGAGATCATCATGTTGGTTTTTAACAGGGTGAATGCAGGATGAGGCAAATCCTCCCTGTAGCTTTTCACCAGTTTACACACGGGCCACGTGAGGAATGAGGAAGTATCCATGTGTCTTCCATAAAGCAGGCATCCCAACTGGATGGTATAATAGTGCTAGTGACTGCAAACCAGCAAAGGCTATGCATATGTTGTAAGCTTTCTTTATTCAGGTCAGTCCAGCTTGTGGTTGATGGAACCCTCCTGACTGCAAATAAGTAGTAGAGCACAGTGCTACTGTGTATTCCTGGCTTTTTGTCAGCATGGTGTTGACCCAGAATAGAAATTCAATTGTCTTTGATATTTGTTTTTTAAATTAGACATGAATAGCGGCACAGTGTAATTGCATGAGTTGGGGGCAACAGAAAATGTGCACACTAAAGATGTAGTCATAAAACAGAAATAGTAAGTTAGTGTAAGACTTGAGCAGCGCACTCCTGTGTTTTGTATGTCATAGCTGAATAATTAGTGTCTGCAGTATCAGCAAGCCTTACTACTGTTTCCTAGCTTATGTTTTCCTTCCAGGGAGAGCCAAACACTGGCATTAGCCCAATGACTTCATAAAAGACATCAACTGCCCAAGTTGTTGGTTAAACTTTATTTGCTTATTCCGTTACTGCAACTGCATCCATTTTTGAAAAATTAAAATGTAGCCATACAGAGGGGAAGGCTACCTGCATTTCTTGTTTGCTGTTAATCAAACATGGGATTAGACTGCAGCAGCAGACTTTGTTACAGGGTGTGGTTTTGGAGGTGTGCTGTTGACTGCAGTTAGAGTTCTTCAGTAAGTCCTAACTTTACATGAGTATGGAAATTTTTATAGTCCTGAGCAAATCTTGTTTTCTGTGACAAGATAATTGAGAAAGTACTACCATAACATACACTTGATTCTGTAAATTCTAATTAAATATTACATCCATTTTACTGCTACCAAAAGTAGTCTAGGTCAGGCTCTTAAAAGAATTGTCTAACAGCCTTGTAAAGAAAACTCTCACAAAGGAGGAGATGCAGCTCTTGTGCTGTGGCTTAGTTTGACATACACCAGATACTCTGGCAGTCTGGATTGGCCAAAATTCCTCCCTCCACAGCCTCAGGACGTGCAGTCCAGCAGCAAGGAAAGCATTCACTAGGCAAGAATCCTGCTATTGCTGCTTCTGCCTTTCCTAGGGCTTCCCACTAAGATGTGAGCGTGCACCAGGCAGTGACCAGTTAGTTGGCAAGGGGCAGGGGGGTCTTCGGTCAGTTGTTTTTTTCACATACTTTTCTGTAACTTTTGATAAAACTAATGCTAATACCTGAGGTAACCACTCGAGAAAAAAACCCCTTTTTTCCTGTCTAAAGAACCCTAACAGAAACAACCTTATAGAATTAGAAATATATTGACTGGCTGGTGACCAATCCACCCATTCTGCTGTGTGGCAATGTCAGTTACACTCAACTGTTTTAAAGAACATCTGAGTCACTAACTTGGATTAGCTGTTTTCTTCCCCTTTTTTTTTTTTCTCTCCCAAGGCTCTTTGCACATGAGTTGTGATTCTGAGATCTTTGCCCTACCTTTGGGATACTGAATTTAAACTGGCTAATATCCTTGTCTTTTAAGGAATGTGTTAGCCTATTTTTAATCTTCTGGGCCTTTTAATCTTTCCTGATTGGCCAGAGTTTTTAAACTATCCTAATTTTTTTGTATTCCTTCAGATTCCAGCTGGTATTCTTACTGCCATCCTGCTGAACTTCCTGAACTCTAGGTTCTTCTCATCTACAGGGTTAAAAACTTTGCTTTGATCCTATCTGAAGCCAGCTTTCTCATTTTTACTAAATATTGTTCTTCCCTTATTCTAACCTGAGGCTGTATTCTGTTAAAATACATTTTTGTATGTCACAGTTTTCTATCAGGGTTGAAGCAAGACTGCATGTAATATTTATTAATTAAGTATTAAAATACTTATTTTCTGTTAACAACAGGCTTCTGCTACCCTTAGTTTTCCTTTTTTATCTACCATCTTCAACAACTATTCATTTTTAAAATATGTTTGCTAATAAACTTTTCATAGCACATATTTCTCAATTCAAGGTTACTTTTAATTCACCTTGCCTTCTGTTGCAATTAAATCTCAGTAGATCAAAATCTAAAATTGCTACTCTTCACTGGCTTTTAGTCTTGTCAAATGTTATTCTCAAAAAGCCCAAATATTTGATGAACTGTTTTCCTATAAAGTATGTAATTTTAAAGATGTAGTTAAGTAGCTAGCTCCAAGAGGTATGTTGGAGGTTATCTTAGAAGCATAACAAACATTAGGATTTAAAAAATAACAGAATATATAGAATGATTGTAGGAACTTTTTAAAAAACAGTATTAAGTGGTTTGTTTCTTTTGAATAGTATTTTAGTTATTTGACCTTAGTTATTGACCTGTCCCTATTAAATTGCTTGTCAGAGCATCCCCCACACCCACGTCTGTGATTGTGTGATGCCTCAATGACTAATGAATTTGGTCAACCACAGGAGATGCAAAAATAGTGGGACAGCAGACTGAAGTTTATAGAATGAGGATTGTAAAGAATATGCTCTCTTCCTTTTGATACCAAAGGAGAGGATAAAGAGGTTGAAAACAGAGCAGTAATAAACTAGAAGGCAAGACAAGCCTTTTATTTGTGACATTTTTAACAGCATATCTGAAAAAAATCAGTCTGTTAAAAAAAAAAAAAGAAAACAAAACCAGCTGTGGATGAAACTGGATACTAAATATAACAGTACAATGGCAAAGCTAAATATTTATCAGCCTTCATTCAATCTGTAATTACATCAAGATTTAGGTTTTTATGGTACTAGCTGTTGTACTCCATAGCCCTTGGTATACAGGAGTAGTAGCAGTTTCTAAGACTATTAATTATTTGGAATAATAATTATGTAAAATAATTCGCAAATAATATTGCCATTCCAGACACAGTTCAACAAACACAAACTCTTTGTAATTTTTGTAAATCTAGATAGAAGTTGATCTCTTAATGCTATTAAATGAAAAGATTAAATGTATCCCTTCATTATGTTCACTTTTCTGCTTCACATTTTGGCAGAAGAGTACCTCCATGCTCCCATGGAATCCTTGTGCATTGCCTGATCATCGAGACCTTTCTGGCCCCATCAAAATTTCTTGCGCTCCTGACATACATTGCACTACATTCATTTTGTTAGCATTTCTAAGACCCTGTATGTGCTGTAGGGCAGGAGGGGGGTCATTGCTGGTATGTCCTTGCCACTGTATAAGATTGTCGTGAGGGCTTTGGCAAGCACAGCACCCCCTTCCAATACTATCAGCACTCACAGCTGTGCTACAAATCTGAAATATCTACTGACATTTCTTAAAGTCCCTTAAAATTCTTATGTGAGAATCCAAAGTTTGTGTTGGGTTGGGGTTTTTAAACATGTCACTATACTGTCCAATGACAAGCTGGAAACAAAGCCCAGATGAGAGAGTGATGCTATTTATCCAATGTTCTTCTATCTATATTTATTTTTAATTACATTCCAAGCCAGACACAGAATCTTGGCAAATCTGGTGTATAAACTCTTGTGAAAGGAAAAGCTACCTCAAAAGTAAGGGCTAAACAGAGGTGAGGGTAGTTTTTCCTAACTGTTGACTTGTTCCTGACTAGTTGATTCATATTTTTAAGCTTAGTAAAGATTTTGTTTAAAAATTCAACAGCTGGCAGAGAAAACAAACGCAGCATCTGTTGCAATAACTATATTGCAAAATATAAACCAGGCTGCTTGCTGCTGAGATGGATTTGCTGAACTTGACACACTGCCCCAGAAGATTCCCATATGACTGCAATCACCAGGACTGCACCATTCCAGACTGGTTATGCCAGCAGAGACAACTGAGGGGTAAGAAAACTCTTCATGTGTCTTCCCTGTTTAAGTAGTGACACTTTTCTACCTGGTTAAAATTTGGATCTACCAAACTTAAAGCAAGGATTTTTTCCAAACCTTTTGGAATGGGGTAGGTCTAGACCACTTCTTCCCACTTTGAGCATATTTATGCTTGTTTGGCAATAGATAAACTTTACTGGGGTAACAACTTGTGCCAGTCTATCTGCTGCTTACAAGCACAGTCTTAACACTTGGCAGAAAGAGAACAACATCCAAAAAAACCCTCACAAACAAATAAACCCACAATGCAACTGTTTATGAAAGTCTTCCAAATTAAAACCAAATTCACAATCAGTAAGAGGAGGTTGCTATCCACAGACTGCTATACTACAAAATAAGTCTGCAGGATGGCTGCAGGATTTGGGATCTGAGTGTGCTGTAAAATTATTGCTGGGAAAGGGCAATGTGCAGGGACTTCAGTGGTTTCACAGGGGATTGAGGGGCTTCTCCTTGAGTAAGAGTAGAATTCAGAAAAGTTGTTTGTAGGTGCTGTCTGGAACAGGTCCCCTCTGAGTAAGGAGTTCATATTGAAATTACATAGTATTAGAATCTAATAAGAATGACTAATGGTCTTAAGTCATTTTTAAGTTGTAAAATAAAGCAGCCCCTTCTGAAGGGGATTATTTTGTCACATGGAAAAAACCCAAAACCCAGCCCACAAGTAAACATTGTACTGGGTGTTCGCAAGGGAGCTTGTGCAGACACCTGCAGCTGCACCTAGGCTCTCTGGGCTGTTTCTCACTGCTGTGGAGCCAGAGAACAGGAATCAGCCCAGGTCCACTGCTGAACCCTGGCTAGGTCTGGCTGTGTGTGTGGTACTGAGGTCTGGTGATGAACTCTGCAGCATGGAGAAAGGGGACAGATGTGCATTGTCACTGTCTGCTTCCATCTCAGCTCCATGATGCAATGACACCTCAGCTGACCCTCTGCAGACAGCTAAGATCTTACAGAGCAAAGGAGTTCTGCCCTGTGCTTTGCCAAAGAGGCTGTGCTAGATAGCTGCTGGCTGTGAGGGCAGAGAGAAGGTGTTGAGTGTGAGAGTAGCTAACTTCTGGCATGGTAAGGAAACATTCTGAGAAATCTGTCTCAGGATACCTTAGATTTTTCTTACTGTGGGACTCCAGCCACCACTAAGTTAAACTCAATACCCAGCATTAGGTTACTAGTTCAAGTGTAGATAAACAAAAAATAATGTAATCACCCTTATCATTATGTATAGATGTGCCTCTTAAAGCAGCAGGTTGCTTAAAAATAGCCATAAAGACTTCTCTGCAATATGTTGCATCTGGTCTTATCCATTCTGAGCAGCAGCTTCTAGAATTAAACTGAGATTAGTTAATCTGACTTTCCAGAGGCATTCTTAAACTCACAGAACATCTCTGCTTTTATTTAGGCATACTCTGAACTCTGTGCATCACTGTTTCCATGTGGAAAGGATCTGCACTGGTTCTGGCCCTTCCATGTAGTTTGCAATAAATCTCCAAGACTGGATGAAGTCTATTTCAAATTTCTGGAATAAGTAAAGAGAAAATTCTGCTGAACTCCCACCAAAATATGCAGGGAACATTATTCAAGATAGCTAGTCTGTAAGAGCAGCACAGGAAATCTGTCACTGCACCCACCTTTTAAAAAGACATGGGAAGTAATTGCAATAGCTCTATGTATCAGGGTCACTAATTACAGAATCTAACCATCAGTGGACCAACCTGGCAAAAAGTATCAGAGAATGAAGCAGGAGGAGGGACAGAGAAGAGGAAGGGTAATGGGAGGGCAGCAAGAAAGGCAATCCAAAGAGCTACTGAAGTAGAGGTAGCAACAACAGCAGCAAACAGACATTGCACAAGGTGAATCGCAGTGGATGGGGTCTGTGACAGTAGAAGGGCTCTTACTCATAGCTACAGAGGGATGACATGAGCACTGGTGTCATGCTCCAGCTTTCCCTGCCCTCAAAGTTATTTTACATGGTCCAGTAATTCTCACATCCCAGGAGCTGGCTTTCTCCCAAACCTACAGCTTTGCTGAGCTTTTCCAGTCACACCCACACAAGGTCTTTTCACTCCCCGCCCCCTCCATGCCAAACTGCTGAGATTATTTTGCCCTGCCCACATTCTGTGCTCACCCCTTCCCATGCACACCAGCATTCCCAGGTCGCTGGTACTACTGGAGTGCCTGTAATGGTGACTGAAAGCGAGGAAATGTCCTAGGAGTTGAGTGCAGCCTACAGAGGAAGATGGTTTCTCACCTCCCTTTCACCCAGGTAACTTTTGAGATAAACACACACACAGACACACAACTATTTGGAGTGGAACAAAAGAATAGTAGCCTGCAAATGAGTTAACTGTAATTCTTGCAACTTTCAACCAGCTGAGCCAGGGAGCCCTAGCCTAGCCTATTCACCTATATGGAATAATCATTTTTGTTATGTGTGCCATGACCCATCCCCAGGCTAACAGGGATTGCATGAGAGCTACAGGCCTAGTGAAATCTAAACCACCTGCAACCTGGGGTGGGAATGTATCACTCCAATCAACCTCAGACTCTCATAATGATTTATATGTTAATTGTGAATGTGGCATGAGTTAGAAGTACAGGCAATTCTTTCTCTGAAAGCAATACAAAAATCTTGTTTTAGTGAAGCAGAATGGCACACCTAAATAAACATGTGAAATTGTAAAAAAACCCCAAAAACCCAAACACTTGACTAGCAAACAGAATGAAGCCTAATTATGTTTACTTGAACATAAACATAGTCTGTGGATTTAACTGGTGCATTATTAATAATGTAACATACCAAAATGTTTGTTCAAATAACTTTTAAACTTGGTATTCCCTTGGTACTTCTCTTTCCTGGTCTTCCCCAAATTCACATACTGTGCTTTGTCAGCTACCCCTTTACAGAAGCACTGACAGAGATAACACCTCATTCTACAGTCCTCCTTTCCTTTCAAGAAAAACATATGCTATTCACTCTGCCTTCACCATAAATGGGGTTGTGAAATAGCTTGACACCTTAGCCAGTTTGCTCTATTTTACCATTTTAATTTTTCTTTAATCATCTCCGGTTCAATGCTAATGGTATACTGAGGAACTCCATTAACTACTCTGATTGGAACTAGTTCACATCTACTGTCTTTTCAAACGATTAAGTCCAAGTTTTCTTACCACAAAGCTGCTGAGAAGCAGAGGAACACCTGAGATTTATTACCCAATGCCATTCAAACTTTACAAAAAGCAGTTGAAAAAAACCCAAACCCCCATTCTTTCAGGTAAACAAGTATGTTCTCTTCCTTCATAGGAATGTGTTATTACACTGCCTCTTGCTCCCCTTGCTCTTTGGTCTGAAACCCCTCCCAAACCTGAAAATTAATGGACAGGGCTTTCTAAAGCATGGGGAGGCACAATACCACAAAGCATCTGTTTATAAAATTAAATGAGAGAAAGAAGCCTAATTTTAAAAGCACCACATATGCTGTACTGGAAACAACTCAAATGGAAAAAATGTTGAACATTTGATCATAGAAGAGTGGATCTATGCATGCAAGACATTTTGTGTTCTTTTTAGACAGTGACTGAATTACTCTTTTTGCTATGTGGGTTAGTATCTGGCATACAACCAGTAGTCCATTATCAAAGGCATGAACAAGAAATTCTGTATCTTAAGAAAGATGCAGCAAACAAATCCCAAACCTTAAACATGGCGAATGTTCCCCACTGAATTTTGATGTACCAACTGGGATTCTGGATTTCAGATTTTAGAGAAATTAACCTACTCATTCCAGAGATGCAAGGCTTTTCTTAGTATTGTATGGTGGTAGTACTGGTTGTGAGGTGTCTGATTTTATTGTATTAAAGATGTGTTCTCCAAATACTATTTTTAACCCTTTTTTCCCATGCAAATACCTGAATAAATCTGAAACAAAAATCCTGTTATAAAATACTACAACTGTAAATAGCCAGTACAGGACATAACCTCAGTTAACATGTCCTATTATGTTCAATCAACTCCCACTAATGTTTACACACAGAAAATCCACAAAAATACTCTCCCTTGAATATCTGATCCTAGTGAGAGGAAACTAGAGTTCAATAAACTTTAAATGAATTAACATTAATTAGTTATGAACTGAACATGGAAATGCCATTCTCTTTGTCCTCTCTTCCCAACCCCCCCATTTCTAAATGCCTCATTATAGGTGTCATCTACCCTGTATGCTCCTTTTTTCTCCCCCAAGCATAGTCTGTGTGACCCAATAGGACAAAATAAATAAAGATTTTTATATTAACAGAATTAATTTACAAATTAATCATAGTAAGAGGGAACAAAAGTTAACATTTTCCTCAATAAATAGAGTGTACCATTAAAATTATCCAGAAACATATGAAGTCCTTCTGTCACTTGCCTGACTGTAGTTTGTCCTGATTTTTGTATGATTTGGTTACTCTAAAAATACAAGGGAGGGTCTTATTATTTAAAATTATTTAGCTTTCAGGATCATTGTCTGAATCCTAATCAGCTTTCTGTTCTGTTCTTGCATTGTCCACTCTTGTATTCATGTTTCTCTCTGGCTATTACATCTCAACAGACAATGGAACTTCTAAACAGCCATGAAAGCTCTGTTTTTCCTTCTTACAGATACAGAGCATCAACAGAATAGTTAAATTCTTTTAAGAATGAAGTTAGGAATCATTTCATTGCAGGCAATCTCTTCCAGTAGTCCAGTGTAACACCATCTGTGACAATGGTGGCCACTATATACTGCTGACATGTCGTAACTGGCAATCTGGGATTGCTCCTTTCTGGAGTTTTCTTCATAGCTGATTCAGGGACAAAAGAAAGGCATTTCTTTTGCCTCATCAAATCCATACACCTTGATATGGGGTAATCAATAAACTCTGCTTTCACTGTTGATAAGCAAGAGAGGTGTGTACAATTTTTCACGATGAGGCATGTGCTCACTGAGGAAAAACTGCCAACATACTTGCTGCAGCTCTTTCTGTGCAGATAGTAAGCAGCCCACGTTAAATTCAGCTTTTCTATTTTATTAAGCATTTTGTTTTTCCTATCAGAGTTCCAGAAAATGAGGCAAGGAACAGTGGAAAACTGTGGCTTCCTAGTCCTTTGAACATGAGAAACGGATACCTACAACTAATCATAAGCATGTCAGTCTGGAAGAAAGAATAAAAATTTTTTCTGTTTGTCTGGTCGCTATTGCTGCCTAAATAAATGCCATCTGACTAATGCTGCTCTTCTGCACATAGTTTTGGGATGAAGAATGTTAAGCTTTAAAACAGCTGCTGTTACTGAAAATAGTCTCTTAATAAGAAAAGGCTAGTGCCTGTGAATGCAGTCGATCTGCCTCTCTAGACCTCTTTCACTTAGCATACACAGAGTTAAAGTACAGGTGGAAGAGGAAGTGAGAAATTCCACTGACCTCCCAGCAACACAGTTTTTCATTAGCAGCATTTGTAAGACTTCACCAGAGCATCTCTTAACCACTTCTGATACACCTTCAGAGCTCGAATTCACAGCCCAATCTTCTGTCAATCTGGAGCTACAGCCTGTAGCCAGATAGACCCTGACTCAGTCGGAGCCTAAAGCTAGTTTGCTTCCAGTCCAACCACCTTGAGCAGCCAAACCTGCACTGTTTATTCACTTGAGAAGGAAGTTTGTTCACCCAAGCAAGGAACTGTGAGATTTAGGCTACTGATATACTTAAAGTCAGGCATATGTTTAGCTCCTGCTGAACCAGAAGCTCAGGTCTGAGCCCGCGCACCCACCCTCCCCTACTCCAAATATTTGGTTAAAGAGTAATATGATACAGACTAATTAGCACCAAAAGTTTCTTTTTCCTGTTGTAAGGATCACAGACCCCGATGACAAGGAATACGGGGAGCATGCCAGGAAAGGTTGTAAACAGGAGTGGAAATTTTAAAATATTGTCACTAACTGAAGAAAAGAAAATATCCCTGCATCACTCCTCTTACACTCATGGCAAGGTCAAACGATCTTTGTAAAAATCTAAATGAACAAAGCATACTAATTTATCACTCATGTTTCTCATGCTCTTCAGGTTTTTTTAGGAAATGCAGTTGATGTTGGTGAACAACAGTGACCTAGCTCAACTGTATTGGACTGTCTCTATAACAAAGTACCAGATGTCTTTTGCACACAAAGTTCTTTACCAGGTCAAGAGAAGTGTAACCAACTAGAATAGCAAACTCTCCTCTCAATTTCACTGACAGTGTAAGAGGTGACATGAAAACCCCACAGTTACTTTCAAAGCAACATTGTAAGCACTTTAGCCTAAAAGTTATAAATGCTTCTCTGTGTCAAACTCAGCTGTAAATAAACTTCATTCTAATGTTAACTAGAAAATGTGGAAACATAGTAGAAGTTTTTGCATTTTGGAAGCAGTTACTTGTTTTGAATGCCATGTACAGGAAAAAACATGCTGAGATAATTCCCGTATTTCTTTTTTACTTGCTAAAGTCATGAGTTTGTCATAAAAGGCAAACCCAAACTGTTTTCAATGACCTTGTAAGCACACACATTTCCTGAGGAATTTATGACCACTGAGGCTATGTGCAAGTGGTCAAAAATCCTGAGGAAATGTCATCATAAGTAAACTTTTATTTCATCTCAGAGCTTCAAAAAGTTACTTAAAAAGTTATTTCAGTATCATACTATTGGACAAAGTATATTTTGTTTCTGCAGTGTATCACCAAAGCCTTTTGCAAAGTTCACTCAATAGTACATAAAGACAGACAAGTAGTACTACAGGGATATCCATCCTATACCCCAAAGTCCAGGATATGGGGTTCACACAGCTATTCCAGACAGAGGGTAGACAGCTAAGCCAAATACCCCTTGCTCTATCCAGTTCTTCTAAACTCTGTTTTGCAACATCCCTGTTGTTCCTCTTCAGATGTTCTTCAGGCAAACACAATTTATGCCACAGGTGAGTTAATAGGAATTGAACTTGATGTAGTAGCTGAAGGCTGTGCCCTCCTACCATGGAGGCTGCCGCTAACATACCACTGCTGTAATTTTATTTGAACTGCATTTTACATAGTTCCACTGTCAGCAAACATCAGACCTTAAGGATCCCTCCTCTTCTGATACAGAGGGAGAAGGATCTCCCTGCCCCTATGAAGACAGGCGCTGGAAAAGGAAAAAAGACACTGCTGCAGACAAGAGATATTCAATCCTCCAAAACAGTCCTGCTATTCTATGCAAGCCAAATAGCAGAGAGAGCCCACGGACCCATTGCTTCTCCCACCTGAAGGCTGCAGAGGCAGCAGCAGCTTGCCTCCCACTTGTTAGCTGTGGGAACATTCACAAAGCAATACAAAACATCTGTGGCTGCTCAAAGGTAGAAAGAGTGATAAAGAACCAAAGATGGATGAAGGGGGATACAGAAGCTAGGACGGTGAAATTGTCAAGGCAGGAGATTAAAAGGAAGGAAAACTCCACACAGAAAGGAGGATGAAATGAAAAACTGCTGAGGAGGTAATGAGGGTGTATGGCCTGGGTGAAAACAAGTGCTGTGCAAGAGGGAATGAGTTCACCTGAGGGACTCCTCAAAAGACTGCAGGAATTAATGCATCCATGATACTCGCATACATAAGGTCCAGAGCAAGATGGCTCAACTCCAAATAACTCTGCTAAAAGATGATCTGTCAGTTTCAATGTTTACCCTTAGAAATGGACTTCCATACATTGAAACACAGACAGTCTCATTAGATGAAAAAAACTTATCAAAATAACACTTTTGCACACATCCCCAATATCTCGAGGAAGGTTCCTGTATGAGCCCTAAATTTGGATGGCATTCTTTGTGAAGGAGGTTTGTAAAATTAATGGTTTTATTTACTGCTACTCTTCACCATTTTCTGATTATTGCTTTCTCAGGCTTGTGTTTCTTACAAAGTCTAATTAACTGATTTACTGCTTTTTTGAGTGGCTGTACTGCAAATGGAACACACTGAAGAGATTTGTTTGTAACAGATTAGAACAGACTCAATTAGAGAGCCATCTATGAAGCAGTGTTTTGTCATACACACTGCTAAAGGCTTCCAGTTTGCCACCTTCATCTGAGTTTTTCTCTCACATCCTCATCCCCTCATAAGGGTTTGAGGTGCTAAAAAAATACTATCCCAGGTACACCAATCCTTTCTTCAGTACTTTACCCAACAAATCTGACAGTAAACCTTTTATTAGCAATCCTAAATTGTGTTCTTGGAATTTGCAGTAAAAATAACTAAGGATAAAAATTACTATGGAGTTAAAACAGGCAATAGACAGGGATATACCCATGTCCTCCCAGTGAGTTTTCTCTCGTGATGGAGTTGAAAGGGGATTGTGAAGAATTATTCCTCAAAGACACACACACACACACACAAAAACAAAAACAAAAAACAACAACAACAACAACAACAACAACAAACACCTGGGGTTTTTTTTTTACTGCTATTTTTAAACACATAAGTATATGATCCAGGGCAACTTTTGAAAGTAATGTGATACAACTCTCTTGGGCAACACCGATTAAGCAATACGTGAAGTATTTTATCTCAAATGAGCACTTTTCCACTTTTCTCTAGGGAAAGAGTGAAAGATGTCAAAGATAAACTGATTTTTGGTCTGCCATTCACACTGGGTAGCTTTTAGAAAGGCATCCCTTTTCTGTTTAAAATTGAGGATGGTTAATCTATGTTATCACATCCTCTAAAACTCCCAAACTTTGAGCTGTGTGCTGTCTTGCCTTTTCTATCCTGGTCACTTAATTTATACAGTTTCTAGGTAATTTCTTTTGCTTTACCCAGTACTTGAAACCTTACCCTATGTACTATAATGAAAGTTTAGGACCGGAGGGAAAAAAAGCCCTATGTAAACACCAATCCCACTTTCCATACCAGGTCCTTTCAAAATACTTTTTTAAGGACGCACCATAAACAAACATAAAATCAATCTCCTTTCGGAATTACTGCTGGTTATAAAATAAATAAGCCAGATGTGCGTGGCAAAAAGATACTACCTACTTTTCAGTTTGTTTCCATTATGTCTAAAGAAGGCAGGGACTGTGACATTCCACCTGGCAGTGCACAGGTCGGCCATGACCGACCTTCTCAACGTAAATGTGAGACAACAGTACCAGTAGTTTGGGCATTTCGAATTTGGGCAGTTTTTTCTACATCTCAATCCAAGTAAAATTGGGCGATGTTAAAAAATTAGAATTCTGCTTGATTTACCCGTGTCTGAATAGGAGTACATTTTCTTCTAGAGGTTACAGCGAGTTTTTCTCTCATCTGAACACACTGGGGTACCTGTGCCTACCTCCATAATACACTCCTGGATGAACTCCGAGAAAAAAAATCAGCGCTCACCCTGCACAGGCTCAACAGGGAATTGTGATGGGAGCCTTGCAATACCAGAACTGCGTCTTTGCCCGAAACTCTATATCGCGGGAAAGCAGCCCCGAGGGGAGCTCCCTGCCAGCGGGGAGCGGCGCCGGGAGCCCGGGAAGAAGCAGGAAGGAGCGCGGCTCGCCGGCCCAGGGAGCAGCCCCGGCGCCTCACGGCGCTGCTGGGCCGCCCGCGCTCCCGGCGGCTCGACGGCGACCTTCGCCACCCGCGGGGGTGGGGAGCGGCCCCGCCGGGCCGGGACAGGCAGAGCCGGGAGCAGCCGAGCCAGGAGCAGCCCGGCCGGGCCGGGGCCCACAGCGCCTGGCCGAGTTCGGCAGCGCGGCCGCCGCTCCTCCCCTCACCCGCGGGCAGGGCGGGGGGCAGCGCCCCGCCGGCGGCTTCTACCTGTCCCGGAGGAGGAGGAGCCGCAGGGACAAAGTTTACTCTGGAAAGTTTGCCGCGGGTGGGAAGAGAAAGGCGGAGAGCAAAGGGGAAGGTCGCTCCCGCCCCGCTGGCCGCAGCCAGGGCTCCCCGAGGAGGCGGACGCAGCGGCGGGTCCGCCCGCGGGGGACGCTCCGCTTCCTTCGCCCTGCGCCGGGCAACCGCGCCGCGGAGGCACTCGGAGGCCTGCGGAGGTGACCGGCGAGCGGCAGCGGGACACGGCCGCCCTCCTGGCCCGCCTCGCTGGGAGAAGAAGCCAGGACTGGGGACGGCCGCCCGGAGGAGCTCCCGCGGGGCTGCCGGGGGTTCCCGAGTGCCGCGCCGTGCCCCCGACGAGAAGGAGGCTCCTCCGCCACCCCCTCCACCGGGACCCTCTCGCCCTCCTCCGCAGCGGCTCCCATGGCTCTGAGCAAAGGGCTGCGGCTGCTCTGGAAGCAGGAGCCGGGGCCGAGCGCGCTGCTGGAGGCGCGCAGCCGCCAGGACTGCCTGTTGCTGGAGGCCGGCACCGTGGCGGCGCTCAGTAAGTGCGTGTGAGGGCCCGTGGGTGTCCGTGGGTGCGCACCTCTGCTGTGAAGGGACACTGGGGTGCGGCGGCAGCAAGCGATGCCCAGGAGCATTGGGGCGTTTTCCTCTGGGACATGGAGAGAGGAAGGGGAGCGCGCAGACTCACGTCCAGTGGGATGCTGGCTGCGGGGAGCGCCTCGCTCGCCTCACAGCCCGACCTCCAGCACGGCCCTCCAGGCTTGGCCACTTGCTGGCGCATTTGGTGACCCCCGGTACGTGCCGTGCATGGAGGGCTGGCCAGCATCTCCTCCGATCCGTGTCCCATCGCTGCTCTGGTGTTTTCAGCCTCCTCACCAGCAGCCAGGATAGAGGAAGGAGGAGAGGCCACCTGGCTCTCTGGTGGTGGTGGGGTCTCGGCACAGGGCACCTTTGGTGTGCAAGACTTATCCTCTTCAGCCTTGGTTGCAGAGAAGGGCCCGGATAAAGGAATGGGGTCCACTGCCTCTTGAGGAAGTTTCTGCTCAGCTACATCAGGTGCTTAACCACTGAGGAGAGGCAGCTCACAGCGGAGGTGTTGTGGGATGACTGACTTGAGATTTGTCTCCCCTAAATAATCCCTGGTTTCTTGCTGTGGTGCCCCTGTAGTTTGAACGGTGTTTGGTTACTTGAGTGTAACTCATACTGGAGCAGTCTCAGGGCTGTCTCAGCTCGTGCTTTTGATACTTGTTGCACATGGATCAAGCAGCGCTGATGTTGCTAATGTTGAGGCAGACAGAGAAATGAGGTGACTGAGAATGTAAGGGGCAAAAAGCAATGTAGGGGAACACATGCTTGTGCTGTGTTCTTAAATTGTTTTCTGCGTAATACCTGTGCTGCAATCAGCTGCTCTTCACAGCATTTTAGGAGTCCGTGTTCAAGCAGCTCAAACTGTTTTAATAAGATCTGTGTGTACATTGTGATTTGTACAATGTCAGTCACAATGGCACCTCAGGATCTGGGACCACTGAGGTGAATCTTCCACAGTGTACATCAGCAGGACATGCAGACTAAAATGCTTGATTTTCAGGTGTTGGGGAGTTTAGGGATGATGAAAGCCAGAGAGGTCATCAAGGGGCAGCTGATTTTCACAAGAGTAGTTTTGATATTGGAAAAATTTTGTCCAGTCATGGAAAAGATTTTATTGCCACACCGTGGGGATTTTTGTTTGTTTTGTTTTGTTTATTTTATTTAATTGGAGTTTTATATTGTGCAATATTTTGGGGGTTCTGTTTCTTGCTAAATTCTCCAGTAAGAGTGGACATAAATGTGTTACATTTTTCTGGAGGGTGTTTTTGTGTCAGTTTTCAGTGAACTGGCAGTGAAAAGTCAATTAGTACTGAGCAGCACTTTACTCACTTTCCCTGATTCTAAAATCTGTTTACTTTAAAACTCTGTATTGATATCAATGGGATTGGTCTGTATTTTGTTATTCTAGTAAAAATCTAAAGTGGCTCCACTTCCTAAAACTAATGTGCATGAAAAAATGGAGACTCCAGTATTCACCTAGCAAGGCCTGAGCTACCTGTATGACCAGTGGCTGGAAAGATTTGAAACCTCACTAATGAAAGGAATCATCAACATAAAGTAGTTTTTTCTACCCCAGTGTTGCCATCCCCTATTTGAATTCCTGTACCTGAAATGATTTAGCGGCTGGAAAGTTGTCCAGCCAAAAAGGACTTGGTGGTGCTGCTCAGCATCCATCTGAACAAGATCCAGGAGTGTGCCCAGGTGAACAAAGAGGCCAATGGCGTCCTGGTCCATCTCAAAATAGGAACATGTCCAGAGAAGGACAATGGAGCCAGTAAAGGATCTGGAGCACAGCTCCTGTGAGGAGCAGGTGAGGGAGCTGGGGTTGTTCAGCTTGGAGAAAAGGAGGCTCAGAGGAGACCTTATCATTCTCTACAACTGCCTGAAAAGGAGGGTGTAGCCAGGTGAGGGTTGGCCTCTTCTCCCAAGTAACAAATGACAGGACAAGAGGAAATAGCCTCAAGTTGCACCAGGGGAGGTTTAGATTGGGTATTAGGAGAAATTTCTTCATGGAAAGGATGGTCCAGCTTATGGGGAGCTATGCCTTCAGGTGATCCAAAACTGTGTGGATGTGGAAGTTAGGAAACATGGTTTAAATGACGAACACAGTGGTACTAGTTTAATGGTTGGGCTCAATGATCTTATACATCTTTTCTAATGTTAATGATTCTATGATTTTATTATTCTATGATTATAGAATTTATACAGTCTCTCTTGTAATGTGTTAGAAGAATTCTGAAGTAGTGATTTTTATAGGGTAAAAAGCCAGTTTGCCATGCCTTTTGGAAGTCCAATGTCATGTCTTGAGATAACTGTAATCATGTCTGTGTTGGCACTCCATGGTAATAACTTTGTCATTTTATTTCACTTGATTCCTCTATTCCTTCCTGGGTTGGTTCCTGTATTGTAGGAAAAGCTGGTTTGTCCAGTGGAGCCTGTTGAGATAGCTTCTTCTGCTTATGCAGCAAAGGACCAGAAAAGGAGGGAAAACCAGCAGTAGGTATTGTGCTGGTGAATGTAAAAGAATTGTGAAGAGGAAGCTTCACAGCAGGGTGGTAACAGAAACAACATTAATTCTGTTTTGTTTGACTTGCCTTTAGGTTGTTACTAACCATAGAATGCTACAGTGCTAGGTTAACATAAACTTTGTATATGTGTGGTTTCAGACATACTAGTCCTAGGATTGTGTTAGTTTAGGCCTCTCTGTCTAGTTTTCTGTTTCTAAAATAAAGTTCTTTAAATATTGCATACCTGTGGTGAGAAGTTATGCAATTGTGCCTTATGCAAACCTCTACACTAAATAAAAGATTGGTATACCTGGAGCGCCTAAGTTGTACAACAGTTCGTGTAGTTTTGCAGTTAGGAAACAGGGCCATAGAGAGGAATAATAATAGATGGACAGTGAAGGCCTGAGAACAAATTTTAGTCATTGTTCATTGGTTTTTTTCCGTAATTACCAAGTGTCTCTGCCCTTGAACAGGCATGACATCTGCACTGCGCAAAGTTTAATTGCTTCTATAATAATTTTGTACTAGAAGAAACTTCAATGTTGAATTTAACCTAGTTGAAGTGGCAGATGAGTGAGAATTGTCCTAGAAGAAGTGTTGTTACAAAAAAAGAAATCTGAAAAACCACACACCTGTACAGACACAGTGTTAATACAGGCTATAAACCTCTGGCAAACTACTCGTTAAAACAAACGAAAGCTAACAGCTTGATGCTGCCTTGTGAATGGATGACTTTATACTTTTCCCTCCCTCAATATGTTATAAAGATAATGATGACAATTTTAGTTGCAAATTGATTATGTTTCACAATTTCCTTACTGCATGTGGAGATTTAATACTTGAAAAATATTTGCATACTTGATATCAGTAGTGGAAAAGTATTGCAAAAATTGTCTCAATGTCACCAATTTATAAAATGAGACACTTGTCCTGTAATAGAAACTTAAACTAAAAAACTTTTGGAAAAATAAAGAACTCAAAAATCACTGCAGGAAACCTAGTTGCATATCCCTAAACCCCATAATCTGTATAGTGATGTGATATCAACAGAACAGTTTTCTGTTCTCCTGTAAATTAAATAGTATTTTTGAGGCTGGGAGATTTTCTTCCTCCTCTCATGATGTCACTGTAGGGTGGAGGGTAAAATTCGATGTTTTGAATTGAATGACACATTTTGCTGGAGGCTTTTTTTGTTTCTTTTTTTT
>PYHW01010133.1:7211445-7230267 GCA_013186435.1 Turdus rufiventris
CTGAAACAATTCTTCCAGGAATTCTCAAACTAGAACATGAATAAATTCTGTGGAAGAAACCTAGAATAATGAAGGGTGAAGAAAAATTGTCTTTGGTTCAGGAGTTTTTGCTTAATGCAACAAGGAGTATAGATACAGATGTTGTTCCTACTTTAAACACATCACAGTTTCAGTGGTTTACAGATGAAGTGAACTGCACAAGGTAGTTCTGGACTGCTGTCAAGGCAGTTGCCATACTAGGGCTATAGTGCTGAAAATATGGTGATTTAACTTTATTATGGCAAGTAGTTTCACTGAAAAGCTGTCAACAGGAGTGCTCTGCTATTGAATTTCAGCATAATAATATGTTTTCTCAAGGGCAGAGCCAAAGGGTGCAGATTTTTTTTTTTTTTAAGCTCTTTGATTCTGCAGCTGCTCTTATAAGGATGTTACATCACCTGTTATGTTAAATCCTAAATGACCATGTTGTCTGGAAAGTACAGAAGTTCAAAGCTGATACAGTGTGTGTTTTTGCAAATATGTCTGAGGTTTTTCCTGACTTTTACCCACAGAGCTGGGAAGTTAGCCATTGCTAGAGACAAACTTATATAAAGTTAAGGTGTGTGTACGCTCTGGGGAGGAGCTCTGTGCCTCCTCTGTTGCTTCAGTTGCAGGTGTGTGTGTGGTTCTCTGATGTAGCAGAGTGAAATCAGGGTAAAGTCTTGCAAAACCAGGAAGTAGCAGTTATTTACCTGTGCATCTTTTTTTTCTTTTGTACAGAAAGCAGTTTCTGTGCTGTAGGTACATTCACTGTTTACAATTAGCTTTGGTTTTGCACTTACGTGAACAACTGTGCCACTGAGTGGGGTATGGAAATTAACAATACTTGTATAAGTACTGTGAATGTGTTTCTAAGCATTATACTCTGTCCAAAATGGTCAGCCCTCCACCATGGCTCATTTGTGCTCTTATGCCAGAACATTCATACAGTTGGCACAAACTTTTTGAAGTTTTCTGTAGTTTAGTGGTGTTCAAACCTTTCCATTTGTGGAATCAGTCTACAGAGCAGAAGTCCTGTCTTCCTTGGTTATGCTGGCAGTAGGCACTTGCAAGCTGTGGTTTCTCAGGCTGAATTTCACTGCTTTAGATTATAGGAAAAAGTGTGTGTTGCAATTCTTTCAAAATGCAAACTGGGTACAGAGAAGAGGGAAGATGTATTCGTGTAAGTGTAGGGTGTTGATTACAAGACTTGTTTTCTATGCTAGGAGACAAGTAGTGGTTGTGAGGGATAAACTCTTTGTAGTGGTTATATCTGTAGTTGCTTGTATGCTTGTAAACTTCTATGCTACAAGTTTCTATGTAAATATGAGTCATATATGGTAGAAACCACACAGATAATGGCCAAGTTTCAGAGAAATCACTTAGGGACTTCCCTTTTATTTTCTTAACTGCCTGCAGCAACATGGAGCTGGCCAGTAGAAACCTGGTGATTTCGTTAATCCATCATTCTTTGATAGTGAATTAATATATTCATATATGCACGTGCAAATAAGCAAACATAATCTCTCACTAGGACCAGATTGTTCTCAATCTAATATAGAAAACCAGGGAACTGATCTTTCCAAAATGCCAAGTTTCTGATTGGTTTGTTGTGTTTTCAACCAGAAACGTATCTTAACAGAAAATTGGTAAATACATTATTTATTTATGTTTAATGTTTTAAATATTTGGATTTTCTGAACTGTAACTCCGATCACAGACTTCTTCCCAACTCTGTACAGCTTGGTCTATATGGTGTTTCTGAATACAGTCTGACTTTCATATTGCCTGTGTAGCTTGGATTGAATGTGAACAGGAAGATTTTAGTGGTGAAAGATACTGAAAATACAACAAAGTACTTTAACTGTGTCGGTAGGTGACTGAAAACACAATTTGAAGGTAATTGTCTAAACTTATGTAATACCAGACATTTAACTTATTTCTAGGTAATATGCTTATGGTAATGTACAGATGAGAGTTTTGGTATGAAATTTCTGTTTGATTATAATTTTCCCCTGTTGCTGGGGAAAGTTCACACCTCTCTCCCCCAAATGCTAAATGACACAAATAAAGTCATCCCATGACACCAAACTTATGTTTCTTAAAGTGCTTAGAAATATGCTTGAGATTACATTCCTATAGCAGTATCTACAGCCAAGCAGATGACCATTTTCAGAATCAGGCTGAAAAATCACAAGGGACAAACAGAATCCATAAATCAGACTCTTTTCAAGAGCTTTTCCTTCATTTTTATCTTTAAGTTGCAGGTATTACTGTGTCTGTCCTTAGTGTTAGACTTGGCATTATGGTATCGTTCTCTACCCTCTTACTACTCCTCTTACTGACCTTTCTGGGGTCCATATGCTTGAGAGTTGTGCTTATTCTTGCTGTAGTTTAGGGGTTCAGCCCTAAGGAGGTGTTGAATGAAAGAAACTGCATATGTTTGGCCAGTTTCTGCTGGTTGGTAAATTCAAATTGCAGCTTTTACAAGCAGGAAGTCACACTTGGCATAATGTAGTTGTATGTCTTTTCATGGTGTGGGATTTTTTGACTCTGAAATATTTTATGCATGGAAAAGGTCACTTGTAATTGATTTTACTGCAGCTTAGTTTCATTGATTTATTGCATACCTCTTGTTTTGCAAGGGTTAAAGTGTTTCATAGAAATCTTTCCCTTTAACTCTCTTCATCCAACAAAGTAGCACATAAATTTTGTTCTGTGTGTAGTCACACTCTTTCTGATTCTGACTCATGTGTCCTAGTACTCCTTGAATGCTCTAGGAGATGTTTTAGGTTTTGATGACAGTTATTTGAGATTTCAATAAGATTTCTAGATTTATAAATCTTTTTACTAACAGGATATGAACCAACTCAAGTCCTCTGCAACAATGTCCTTTGGACATTACACCAAGGAGTGTAACAGGACACAAATTCCATTGTTATCTTTAACAAAAGGAATTTACACACACCACCCCCCAAATGTGGTCCATATGCACAAAAACATTCTGGCCTCTCTTTTCATGACCCACAGACATAGCTGTGTCTGTTTGGCATGTTCCTTTCCTACTCCTTCCCTCCAGGAAGCCCTGCTGGTGCTGCTGTCCCAGCTGATGCTGCTGTGCAGGCATAGGTTCTGACAAGTGACCTGCCCAGAACAGTGGCGTTTCTGTACCAGGACTGGCAAAACACAGCTGTTGGCTGTGTTTGGGGAAGTCCTGTGCCAGAAGCTGACGTGTGTGTGATGCCACTGACTTGACCTGGGAGATTCCAGTGGGTTCCATACATGCCAGTGGCAGGTACTTCTTGCCAGTAGTGGAGTGAGCTGCGTGTTGCCTAATTCTGTGCTGAAATAAATTCCATTATTTTGGATTGTTCTCTTACCAGACACTTTTAACAGCCAACTTTCCGATTCTAATTCTATTTTGAAGAGTATCACCATGCTTTCAAAATGACTTTTGAAAGGTTTTCAGGTTGTGCCTGGCCTGCAGCTTTACGAGCTCCTGCATCCGTCTCAGACCCTAATCTCTTGGTGCTTCTCTTGTTTCAGATTTCTTCCTAAAGCTGGAATATTTGGAGCAAGAATTTTAGTTTTGGTTTTCTCTTTTCATTTTAAAGTAGCACAATTATTTTAATGTAGACAGCTTTTAAAGAAGGGAACAGATTTAAGAAAAAATTCTCAGTATATTGTTGCTGCTTTTTTCTGCTTAGTAAAGATGCCATGGAAAGTGAAACATTGTGTTTTTTAACCTGTTTGGTTGGTTGTTTTTTTTGTTTTGTTTTTTTGTTTTTTTTGTTTTTTTTTTTTTTTTAATACATAAGAAAGCCTTGACAGCGAGGTTCTTTTTCAAAGACTGAAACATTGTTATAGTCTATCTAAACTGGTTTTGTGAATTTGTTTTTTTTTTAAGTGCTTGAGAACTGAGCTTGCAGTCTCAGCCCTTAAAATGTGCTGTTACTGAGTATTTAAATTGTTATGGTCCAGAGATTTATGTCACCCAATAAAAATCACTTTATCCTCTGCTGCATATGCTTTGCTTCACTGGTGTGTGTGGTATCAACATTTTGCTAGTTTCTCCTGATTTACTCAGTGTTCTAAGAAAGTAGAGTACCTAAGTTGTGAAACTATGGTAGTAAAAACAAAATTAAGAAAAAATTAAACAAGAATTCTTTATTTGCCACAAGTGCAAACATTGGGATAAACATATTTTAATTACTCTTGGGAGTTGCCTCTGTTAAATAATTTTGCAGAAAAATTGTCCTTCATTTCACTTCAAAGTGTCAGCAATATATGGGATATTTATTTATTTTCTGTGTTTCTCACTGAGCTTCTTTTCTTGCCTCTTGAGATTTATGAAGAGAGCTGTCTCTTTCTTTTCTCTTCTATCATCCATTGCAAGCAGTTCAGTTTGTCCTTTTTATGCCCAGAGGTTTCAGAGCTTTTTTAACTGCTGAAGTTAATTAGGAGCATAAGATTGCATATTATTAGCAAATCTCTGAAAGAACTATGTTGCTGTTTATCTGTAGTTCAAGAACTAAAAGGACGTTTGAGGGTTACAGTCTATTTTCCTCATTTGGGAGATTAACCTTGCTCCTAATTGGGAAATATACACAAAATGCAGACTCATTCAGGAAGTATGCTGGTTTTATGTTAAAGTAGCCAGTGGCAAGTTTGATCTGTGGTCTGGCTTAGTGTGTAAGTTAGTATATAATGTTCAGTATGTGCCCATTGAAGTTGCTGGTTGCAGAAATGCACAAATATAGCATGAGCTTCTGACCCTTTTTATTTAATTAACTATTTCTCACTTCAGTAAAATATGTTTAATTCCTCTTGAAATCAACATCTGGTGTTGTGTCTACATCAAATCATGTTATCTTGCATTAAAAAAATCCAGTTCTGTCTGAAATTAGGTTGAGAGTCTGGAAGTATAAACTATCTTTTTGTACATCAAGAAGAGATATTATATTTTAGCTTATGGCAAGACTGATTGTTATTTTTATTCTTATTTTAGAACAGCATAATTTTTACATGTGCTCGTGTATTTCTTTATTTATTCTGGATCTGATGTGGCGTCTGTACCATAGACTGAAATTGTTACTAACAATCAGGGTGACTTGAAAATAAAGTGAGTACTCTTTTTTCTTCAAGGGTGGTGTGTGAAGATGTGCATTTCTGTCCCGTCATGTTTTAATCTCTATGGTTTTGCAGCATTGTAACCCTACCTTTGTACTGTAGTATTATTGACTGAGAAAAATCAACCTAGGTAGCATTGGTTCCTATGCAATAGGAATAATAGCAATCTGAAATTATGAAGACTGAATAGCTAAGTTTCCTGCCTTTCTCTTTGTTCCTTAGCTCCCGAAGAAAAGGATGTAATTAAAGGACAGTACGAAAAACTCATGGATGCTTATGGCTGCCTAGGCGAGCTTCAGCTTAAATGTGGTAAGTCACCGTCTGTATGACTGAGCTTATAAAATGCCCAGACAATGCTAAATGACAATAAGTGGCTAAAGTTGTCTAATTCCTTGAATTGTGAAAGCTATTTGCACTTTCTCATGTACAGTCTGGAAAAGATCTGTTTCTTTTTCTATTTTGGGCCAAAACCGTATCACTGAATGATGGATGGATTTTTTCTTAATTCATTTTGTCTAACATTCTTAGCTGCCTGAAAATAATTGCCGTCTTTCTTTCCCTGCCACATTGTCCAAGGCAAGCTATGATTTCTTAATTCTTCTCTTCTTTAAGGATCATGTTTAGACAGTGATTATCATGGTCATCTGACAGTACAGTACTTCAGCTTGCCAGTTCTTGCTATAATGCCTAATTGCCTTTAATCATTCATATGGATAAGGATTTGCAGAAAAAGGTCTCTGGCTTCAAACAGTGTAGTAAGGAATGTTTGTTGTCATTGAGGTACATTTTTGTACATTTTGGGAATCTTGATTTAGCAAAGGACTTGTTATTGCACTGCCTGCAGGAATGTTAATGAAAATAACATGTTTTAAGAAGAAAACTGAAGTGATTGATTGAAGATAATAGGATGTTACACAGTACTTTAAAATCACTGATGATTTAGATGCATAAATAAAAAAGTACTGTACGCATTGTTCCCAAGTTGTTACAATGAGCCCTAATTTTCACTTGGAGAAATGACAAGACTTTTCCATATAACTTGACGCTTGGTCAAGGAGTCTGCCAAAGGCAGTGGTGATGTGAGCACTGGTGTATTTATGCCAGTAGATATAATTCTTGTCTTTTTATACCCCACTTACCATTTTGCAGCCTGAGAAATATGACTTGAAATTGACCTGAAGAGGAAACTGCAATCTGAAAGTTTTTTGTGTCATACTCTAAAACTGTAGGTCCATCTAGTCTTTTTAAATGAATGTGGACTTTTTGTTTGTTTTGTTTCTTGTGGAGTTAATTAGACATTTCTCTGGAGATTTTTATCAATTTGCTAATGTAATTTTAAACAGAAGACTCGTGATTAGTTTTTCTTGGCACTTGAGTCTGATTTTTTCCATAGAAGTCTAATGAATCCTGTTGTAGTAATAAAGGAATGTAGCTATTGAATTCAATCTCTTCAGGTTAGAGATAAGGGTAGTTTTCGTATATGGTGTGAACCAAATATATCCAATTTTCCTCTTCATGTTAAAAGCTGAATGATTTCAAATGGGGTGTGAAATATTTTCAGCCTTACTTTTTCTCATGTCCTTGTTTCTTCTTGAACAACATATGCTTAACTTCAGTGCTCTGAAAGTGTGAGGTTTTTCCTTTCTGAGCTTTGTCACTGTACCTCTACCCTGTTCTAGTGTTAGATTACAAGTTGTGGTACAGGACTTGCTTTGGAAGGGATTGTTAAAATTCAGTGAAAAGTCAGTGGGTTGTGCTGTATTATAAATGAAGGTAAGCAAACATTTTCTGCTTCTGAACATGTTTAAAAAAGCAAAGATGCATATCTGCTATCTCACTATTCAAGACGTAGCCCAGGTTTTTGTCAGTCTGTTTTAGACCTTCCATCTTACATGTGAGTTCCATCCCTTTAGCTGTTGCTTACATTAAAGATTAACACTACAAAGGAATTGTACTGGGTTTATGTAGCAAGGTTTTGGTACGCAGGAGGGGGTACAGGTGTGGCTTGTGTGAGAAGCTGCCAGAAGCTTCCCCTGTGTCCGATGGAGCCAAAGCCAGCTGGCTCCAAGACAGATGTGCTGCTGGCCTAGACTGAACCCATCAGCAGCAGTGGTAGTGCTCCTGTGATAACTTACTTAAGAAAGGGGGAAAAATCTGCCAGCTGAAGAGCAGAGTTAGAATATGTGAGAAGAACAGCTCTGCAGACACCAGGCCAGTGAGGAAGGAGGGGCAGGAGGTGCTCCAGGTGCCTGAGCTCAGATTNCCCTGCAGCCCCTGGTGCTGCCCATGGTGAGGAGCTGTGCCTCTGCAGCCCATGGAGGTCCATGGTGGAGCAGAGATCCACTTGCAGCCCATCTATGGTGGAGCAGAGATCCACCTGCAGCCCCTGGAGGACCCCACCAGAGCAAGTGGATGCCTGAAAGTGGCTGTAACCCTCTGGGAGGCACACTGTGGAGCAGGCTCCTGTCAGGACCTGTGGACCTGTGAAGAGAGAAGCCCACACTGGAGCAGGTTTGCTGGCTGGACCTGTGACCCTGTGGGGGATCCACTCTGGAGCAGTTTGTTTCAGAAGGCCTGCACCCTATGTGAGGAACCCACACTGGAGCAGTTTGTGAAGAACTGCAGCCCATGGGATGAAGTCATGCTGGAGGAGTTCAAGGAGGACTGTCTTCCATGGGAGGGTCTCCATGCTGGAGCATAGGAAGAGTGTGAGGAATGGTCCCCATGAGGAGTAAGGAGCAGCAGAGATAATGTGTGACGAACTTATCACAGCCCCTATTTCCCATCCCCCTGTACCACTGAGGAGGAGAAAATTGGGAGTGAAGTTAAGCCTGGGAAAAAGGGAGGGGTAGAGAAAGGTGTTTTGCTCATTGTCCTACTCTATTTTGATTAGTGATAAATAAAACTAATTTCCCCAAGTTAAATCTGTTTTGCCCATAACTGTTGAATGATCTCCTCCTGCCCTTTTCTTGACCCATAAGTAAGCCTTTCCTTTTATTTTTCTCCTCTGCCCAGCTGAGAAAGGGAGTGACAGAGCAGCTTTGGTGGGCACTTGGTGTCTAGCCAGTGGGAGTCAAACAACCACAGGAATGCAATGTAATTTTTTCCTTTTTTGTATAATGTTTCTTAGCAGCTGCAAACAAAGGCATAATTGGCTAGCCCTTCACCAAGCTTCAGTGATTACATAAACTTTGTTCAGGAGTATCGGCATTTTTTCTTACTACTGGAAACATGCAGACCATAAGTATTAAATTAACTGAAGGTATTTGTGAAAATACATTCCACTGGGATATTAAGAGTATATTTGTAGAGCAGAAGGGAAGACTTTTTGCCAAGACATGAAAGATGTCTCTGAACATTTTAATTAATCTGTAAATATTGCTACTTAGAAATCCAAATAAATCACATTGTATGCCTGCCAAAGTAGATCGTGCTTTTCACGAGAAAGTAGATGAAATATGTGAAACTGACTCACAAAGTTAATGTTTCCCACCAGTAATAACATTCACTTCTATGTACTTATGTCTGTTAACGTGACTCACTAAGTTCTTCTGCTTTCTTTTGTGAGATGGATGGCAGCAGAATGAATTGTACAGTGTCTCTGAGCTGTACCTCAGCCAAGATTTTGCTGCCAAAGAAGATCTAGCAGTGACAAATACATCTTAAGCAAAGTGTTAAAAGAACTGGCTTTACAGTGTTTTTTTCAGGTACTATGATGTCAGGAAGAGATGCATACATAAGGGGATATTTTAACACTAACTCCACATAGGTTGTTCAATTTAAAACAGCTGCTGTATTTGGGGAGACATTCTGAATTCATTTGGTTGTGTATATTCTCTCACTCTAGTACATATATAGTGTGTATTTGAAAGGAAGAAATTTCAAAAGCAAAAAGGACAGCTAAGTACCTATCTTCTGTTTTTTTGAACATGTATTTAGAAGAAGGAGAAAGAGGAGTATCTTTGATACTAAAATGGTAGTTTGGAAAGTCTTTGCTCTTTTCATAATTCTGCTGTAGATATCCTCAGGAATTTTCAGCTAGGTGGTTAGAATGTACTACTCTGCTGTGTTCTGTTGCTATTTTTGAAGACACATGAGAGGCAAAATTGATTTTTAGTGGACTATAAAATGGAGTGGAGTATGTGTGGAGTGGAGAGGAGAAATTCTGAAGGAACATAAGGCAATGGCATGACTGTGATGAAATGGAGAAAGAGCAAAAATTGGAGAAAATCCATTTTGGAAAGAAAAGGCATTCTTGAGTGAAATAGTTACAGTTAAGGAGAAAATAAGAATTGAATATTGACTCCTTTTCACTGTACCTCAAAATAGGTGACATTGAAATCATCCCCTAAGCTGCAGGGGAAACAATTGCTTTGAGTCATGTAGACAGGTTAAATACAGAAACTGCAGCTTATTATTGTACAGTGTGATGTACCAGAACTGCATTTCCTGTTCAACTTGGATAAAGGCAATTGGTTTCATAAGAGCATTTGAAAAAAATGGATGGAAATTATTATTGTCTTGTTTCTGTGCTAAATATTCTTCATCCTCTGTCTCTCTTCTGCAACCTAGTTAAAGGGCATTCAGCACATATCACTGTAAGCAAAACATTCCTTACATTTCTTCAAACGCTTTTTACAGATTATTGTAGTGATTTATAGCTGTAATGGGGCAAAATAGTGATCTTGGTCACAATGCATGAACATTTGTACCCATTTATCTGAGATCAAAATTTGGTCCATAAGCTTTGAAATAATTTTTTCTTTAGTACTATATGTAGGTCTTGATTTTTCATAGATGTGTTGCTGTAGAAAGCATGACCAGTTAGGAACAATTCACTTCTTGCTCTAAAATTATTTCAGAGATTTCTTTAAACATTCCAGATTGCATCCCAAGGACAGGAAGGACATTTTTACAGCTGTAATCTTCAATAACAGTTTTTACATTCCTAAATCACTTTCATCGATATGTACAGTTTAGAAAGGCTAATATCAATCAGGATTGTACATTAAACTACTTGTGTAAGTCAAAGGAGGGTTTTTTTTTATTTTTGAAGGTGGGATATGGTAGCTTAGTTTATAGCTGATGTGGTCGGTGGTTGGTACCAAGTGAAGTTGACATGAAGAGGCAGAGATTTTCATGCCCATCTAAATGTTGCTGGTAAAGAAGGGAAGACAGGGAAAGCCTTCTCTATGTGTAGCTGAGTGGTAATTTCTTACACCTTAATGGAGACCTGACAAAAAGATGAATAGTGGAGCAGTGTTTTGGCATCATTAATTCTGCTGTGTAAGGTTCTAAAAGGGTGAAAGGTTGACAGGAGCATTACCTCTGTTCAGAACCTCATGGCTACATCTGTGCTGTGGATAAAAATGGGCAGGACACAGGCACAGGGCACTATCAATAGGATATTGTGATTAGCTTGTTTCCCTGTGCCAAGACGGCATGCACATCAGGCAAGGATCTTCCTGCTGCTGTATTGGCAGTGATAGCAGTGGTATCCTTCAATGTAGTGATAGCCCAGAGCTGGTTCCCAGGAACACTGTCCAAATACCACATGGAATGAAAGTTCTATCAGAAGATGTGGCTTGGGACTTTTTTCCAAGGTACAGGGTCAGGGAGATTTGTGTTAAGCTGGGGCTGTGGTGTTATAGGGTTTCTTCATTGTCTGTTTTGCAGCATATCCTAAGTGATTTAAGCAAGTAAAAGAGGTTAGAGCTGGCCTGAAGACCACTTCAGCTCACAGAGCTGCCTGGGATGACCAAGTGGCAAAGAAGGCTAGCTTTATCATGCCTTAAATCTCTCTTTTCATCCTTTTTATCCAATTTTCTGGGCTGTAAGTATGAGCTCCTTTTCCAGCCTGTCTCTGTTCAAAGGTGTAATGAAAAGTGTGTGGTGGCTGCTCTGTAATTTGGAGTACTGTAGAGACATATTCTGTATATATATATATATAACTGTACAATGGCTTGAGACGGAGGGGACCTTTGTAGACCATTTACTTCCACTGGCCCTCTCATGGGCAGGGACACCTACCTCTAGACCAGGTTGCTTGAAGCCCCTTCCAGCCTGGGCTGGAACACTTCCCAGGGGTGATAACCTGTTCCTTATTGTAAAAGATTGTTGTAAAAGACATCTTCCTTGTATTCAATCTAATCTTGCCCTCTTTCAGTGGAAAACTGTTGCCCTTGTCCTGTCGCTGCAAGCTCTTGTGAAACGTCTCTTTCCTTGAAAAAGGAGAGACCCCCACCTTGAAAAATTGAAAGGCTGTACTAAAGTTTTCCCCAAGCCTTCTTTTCTCCAGGCTGAACAACCCTGACTCCTTTGTGTGGAGTTACTACCCAGTGGCAGAAAAGTATCACAGCTTTAGAAAACCAATCTCCTTATACTTTAGGGACAATGCAATACCTTCTTAGGTGTGGTTGCATTTTTGGAGCTTATTAGCTAGTGATTTAAGAGAGTAGAAATGCTGGACCTTTGAATGTGTAGATGAGTATCCCATTTGGGGATTAGTGGTTGAGTAAAGGAGGTAGTAAAAAGAGTTTATAGTGTCTGGTAAGCAAGAGAGAGTTTCTAGGTAAGGCAAATATTCCTACTCAACGCCTTCTTAAACTAGAGGATTATTCTGTTTAGATCTGGTGATTTTCCAGTGGTTACAAGCTCCTTGAAGGACTGAACCACAGGTAACAAGCCCTATATTAAGTTTTTGTTCTCTTTGGCTATTTTAATATTGACTTTCTCATTTGATCTCTTCTGAACCATCCAGGAAAGCTTAAGGTCACCGAAGGCAGTGAATGTACTTGTACACTTTGTCTCAGCATCACACCCAGGCAGCTCTCCAAGTCCTTCACTACTGGTTTTTTGTGACTAACAAAGCTGACTGATATTAAGGCATACTAACAGTGTTTCTATATATTGCTTCCAAAGTCTTCTGAGTGAAGTTTACTTTGAGCTGATCGGTTTTACATGGTTTCAGCTAAGCCACAGAAGCTTTTAGCTATCCTGAGAGACAGCTAACTCCTTCTAACCCTTTATTGGAGGCTGCAAGGCAGTATTTGATCAGTTATGAACTCTCGCAGTGATAACTGATGTGTCTCCTATTCTTTATTCTTTATAATTACACGAAGTCATGTGCAAAGGAGGAATAAACTGTCAGTATTTCTAGCCCTCTGCTGTGATATCACAAGCACAGAAGACATACTTCTTGAAAGCACTCGAGAAGGAGAACACGGCACAGCATTGTTACAGAAAGGAATGTGGTGAACAGAACTTTTTAGTAAATACCACCTACACTGGCCTTTATACAAAACTGGAGTCAGCAGAACAGAATGAGTAAGATCTAATCTCCCACCTTGTCCTTCCATTCCAGTCCCACGTGCCTACGCAAATATTCTGGGGCTGCTGAAAACCACCCCTAACTCTGGTTTCTGTAGCCAGCCTCTTATCTGAAAGCAAAGACTCCCCTAGTAGTGTTTTAGAAAAAGAAGAGCTGTTGTGTCAGAGCTGGTGTGCGTTTTCAGATGGTGGGTCACCCTGGAGGGTTGAAAAGTGATCGTAAGAAGTGTTCCCTTTTGCTGTCTGAAGCCATACTGTCCCAGATTGTTACTGTGCCCTTAGCTAATTAACTTGCTCTTGGCAGGTCAACTGTTGGTTCTGCTGTACTAAATTAATAAATCTTGGCTCATTTCCACCTTTTCTTTCTAACTGGAGTGCCTAGGATGACATTGTCTCCATTACAGGCCAATTTAAGTGAATCAAACAGTTTCTTTGTAGCAAAACGAGCATTTCCAGAAAAACTGTCCTACTGTTTCTTAATTATCATTTCAGAGAGAATGAACAGAGGTTGAAATGGTTCTGTGTACAAGAGATCTGATTACAGTGATATTCTCAAGCTCCAAATTTATGTTTTGATTTTGGGGCCCTGAAGTTCAGCTGCTTCATGGTTTCACAGTTATGGCAGCTGTAATTGTTTTAGTGATAACTGAGGTTGTTGTCAAATCATGTGCATGCTTTAGTGATATAAAAAGCAAAATCTCAAAAATTGGTAATACTGAAATTTTACGAATGTCTGAACATGCCCAGCTTCAGCTGAAGCCAGTAAAGAATCTGGATGGTGTATGTTTCTCTAGGGCAGTGAAATTAATTTTTTGAGTAGTAAGCACATTGCTCTTCATAAAGTGAGTGGGGAAAGCACACTCTAGTGCAGCAAAGGATGTCAATGGAGAAATGTCATGGAATATTGTGCAATTGCAGCCACTTATCTACCATTAAGAGGAATTCAGAAATGTGAAGAACGTGGCCTGCATACCTGTTGTTCCTGTTTGTTCTGTTGTGAAGCAAAATGCTGGAGCATCTCTGGGGTCCTGTTGGCATTGTGTGTGACAGGACTGATGAGCAGCTGTGTCCACCTGGAAATAATCCTTTTGTAACTGTCTGTCACTTTCTAGGTAACACTCGGCTGCACTTTCTGGTCCTGGTGACAGGCTGTACCTCGGTGGGAAAAATCCTGGACGCTGAAGTTTACAAAATCACTTCAACAGATTTCTGTCCTCTCCAGGAAGAAACCAAGGAAGATGAGCGTGTTACTGCCTTGAAGAAAATTCTGAACTCTGGGATGTTCTATTTCTCCTGGCCTAATGCAGGATCAAACTTTGACCTGACTGTGCGGGCTCAGAAGCAGGGTGATAACAACTATGAATCTGGTAACTCGTTCTTCTGGTTAGTACTGCACGTTATACCCGAGTCTTCTGTTGTCCCCACCTGTATCTCATTGGTCAGACATTCTCAGAGGGAAATGAACATATGCATTTTGTGTGCATCTCCTTTCATTTCATTGACATGTCCTTTTACAGGGCAGTTAGCTCTAATGAATTCATGGTAACTTGTGTTTAATTAAAATTAATCTGATAGTGAAGTGCAATTATAAAATTGCATTTTGTGCTTCAAAGGGGGAAATACAAGATATATATTGCTCATACTACAGAAAGATGTCTCTATATGAATAGTTTCCCTGCAGACCTTTTTAATAATTTTCTTTAAAGTTATCTAATAGAAAACTGTGCTTGAACTGTTCATAAATCCCATCATTTGCACTGAAGTATCTGTTATTTTTTAAAAGTGTGTGTTTAAAGTCTGTGATTTATTGTTTCAGTAATGTGCCCTAGTTTTTATGTTGAAAACATCAACATTAATATGTTTATGGCTCTGTACAAACATAAGTTGCATGAAAGAAAACTCCCGTGATACACTGTTCTGTGCTTTTTACTTTCTTGTGTTTATAAAGCAAAGGAAAATTATCTCATATTATGGTAAGTGTTGGTTGAGGGGAAAGGAGAAAACACAATGCTGGATTGATGTAATTCAGTTTGTTTGCTTTGCAAGTTTTGGCATAATGATTGCATTTCTATACCCCTCTCCCCCTGCCCCCACCCCCTTCTTTTTAAACAAAAAGATAGTCACACAGCAGGCATAGCTGTTCTGGAAATAAGTGAGGGTTTGATGTAGGTGGAAAATAATTAGCGGGGTTAAATGTGGATGTGCTGCTAGAATGTGCAGTGAGGCTTGTGGCCCAAAGTAGGTGAATATTAAATAAGCAAAAAAGTTTATAATGGTTGATAAATTAACATGAAAGAGCAGTTCAGTTAGACTAAATAATCTTTCCAGCTATTATGTGATTTTGACTGGTAAAATCTAGTGGTTTGAGTTTAAAACTGAAAAAAGGTACATAATAAATACTTGCTTTCAACTGTGCTAATGATGCATCCCTCTCCAAAAGCTCACCAAGCATTGTCAAGTCAGGTGGCAGAGATGAGTTTTACTGCAACTATGAGATATATTCAACTGCTAAGGTAGCAATATCCCATAAAGAAACAACATTTAAAAAAACTCTTTTTTTTCCCCTCTACTATCTTTTGAAACTTCTCCTTTGGAAGATAAGTATATTTGAACCTTCCTTCTTTGCTGCTTCTGGCTAATCTAGAATTAAATTCAGAAGAGTTTCCGTTCTCCAATATGCTGTTGAACACAGAAAAATGGTGACAACAATGCATTAAGGGCAAAAAGATGTTCCAAAGAAAATTTATCTTGAGGTAATTAGGTGATATGGGAAATTTCAGGCCAAGTAATAGCTGCTTGAGGAAAGTAAACAAGGAGATAAATAGCTATACAATGAAAAGTTTAGACCTTAGTTATAGGCAACATAAACTGCCTGTTTAATGAACTGCAACAACAACAAAAATTCTACTGGAATTTGCCTGAGTGAGGACTTCCTTTGTGAGTAGAACTGGGAGAAAGAGGTGGTGCAGATAGGAAAAATTGTTTTAGAGCTGCTTTTTCTGTTACATATTTAGATTAAAGATGTAATGATGGCTTGCACCTTTTTCAGGTAAATGCTGTACTCTAGAAGATCAATTCTTTCGGGGTTTCACTCTCTTTTACAGGTCCTCTATTGAGCAATGCATGGTCATAAAAGATATTTTCCTGGCCCTCCTATGTGACTAAAGGCACATTTTGAAACATGAAATAAAGAAGAACATCATAATAGAGGAGACTAGCAGCATTGTTAACTAGACATGACTGGTTTCTTGAGTTGTTGAAGGTTAGAACAGATGTACCTCTTAATTTTAGTAGTGCTTCTTGCAATATCTCCAGTGAGTTACAGATCCAGTTTCTGCTTGGAATTTTTTTTTTCTGAAAATCCTGGTGGATTTTGAACCAGTTCTTCATGTTGTAGTGATGGCAAGTACTAAGGTCCAGTCAGTACTCTTAAAAAAAAAAAAAAGTAATTAGCTTGTTAACACTGTAATTTATGAAAAAGATTACTAAATATAAATTTCTAGAGCTGAAAGAGGTGACATTTGCATCTGAATTCATAAGACAGGTTACAAGATGTAAAGACAGCACCTTGCTGATAGTTTGTGTGGTTAAAATTTGCCATGTTCAGTTTGCCATGTTCAGTTAACTGTTGTAGTTCACACGGGTGAACTTTCTTCCTGATATTTCCTGGGTTTGGGTGGAGATAAAGTACAGCAGAAAAGGGGTCATAAAACATTAATTGATTAAATTAGTGATTGTTGTCAGGTGGTACTCATGCCTGTCAGTTTGTTTTATTCAGTAGTGCATCTGTATGTTGTTGAATCTTTCAGGAACCAGCTATTGCATGTGCCCTTCAAACACTACCAGGTGAACTGCTCTGACTGGCTGCTGAAAGTGGTCTGTGGAGTTGTGGACATTCGCACTGTTTATGCTTCCCACAAGAAGGCAAAAGCCTGCCTCATCTCCCGCATCAGCTGCGAGCGAGCTGGTGTCCGCTTCCACGTCCGAGGGGTCAATGATGATGGACATGTGTCTAACTTTGTTGAGACAGAGCAGGTAAGTAGATATATCCAATGGCTTTGCATAATTAAGTCCACTCGTGTTTAATTGGGGCAGAATTTTCAACGAGGATTAAAGGAGTTCAGCATGTGTTTTTTTTCAAGAATATTTAAAATATTATTGCATGGCAGATCTGTTTGTTCTTGTCCATTAAGCATTTCTTTGCAATCTGCTCTTTTTCTCCGTTTCTGACTTTTTCATTCATGTGGTCTTCACTAATACTTTTAATTTTTTTTCCTGAGTATGAAAGTCTGGCCATTTGATACTAAAAGTGATTTGATAGTGAAATGTAGACATGGGTTTTTAAACCATTCAGGAAGATGTCTAGCAAAGGTGCTGGGACCTCATCTTTGACTAGTAAAGTTCGCTGTCAAATCATCTTTCCCTGGTAAAGAAAAAGTTGAAAAAATAACATCTTCTCAGACTCAGGCAAATTCCAGTTCAACTAATTTTGGAGGAGACAACTTTTGTATTCCCCACTGGTTTGTGGGGGATTCTCTCCAATGTGAGCTGGTATGACAATTTATATACATATGTGGTAAAAGCCTAATTTCCAGCTGATACTGAGACAAATTATGTGTGTGAAATGCATTCAGCAGGCTCCCTTGATTGGCACAGCCAAACAAAACAAGAGTCACCTGGTTTTATTGCACATGGTTTAGCTTGCTGCCTTGAAAGTCAGTAAAAAGCACTGGACCATGGAGAATCTGAAGTCTTCTGTGCCGGCTGAAGTGAGTGCTTTTTACTCAAGTACAATCTACCTTTTCTTTTTTGAACTGAAGTAGTAATTACTAGCAATCAGAACCATAATGCAGAAATGGATCACTATATAAAGAGAATAGACAAGTGGTTGGTAGTTTTCAACAAAGAACAGGGATTTGTTCCTAGAATTTGGTTGTTTTCAGCATCTTCTGGGCATATCTACCAAGCTGCATATGTGGCATAGATTGTGTATGTGTGTGTGCATGTACAATGAAAGTAGATTGCTTATGTGATGCTCATAAGGGGAGCATGAAACAGTGAGGGTAGCATTGAGATACTTGAACTGTCATTGAAAGCCTGTGCCTGATAGCTGAGGAAGGCACCCCCTCTCAAAGGTGCCCACATGGGCTGACAGCACTAGTATTTCCTCACAGCAATGTGTGATTGTAGCAGCTCTCACCTAGTGAGCTCTTTCCTGTTATCCCACTGCATGAGCAGGCATGCCTTCAGGCACCCCTTTGTCCAAAATCCAGACATGTTTGGGTACTTTCCACATTTCCTCTAAGATGTTGTCACAGTAATACAGCTTTAACCATTTCACCTGGTTCTGCCTAAAGACACGAAGTTAGATTTGACAGTGCTTTGATCATTAGGAGGATGCCTCGAGGAGTTGCAGATTGGTATTTCCCAGCCTGCTGGTGAGGTTTGATTCCCAAGTGGTGCTCAAAGTATGCACAATGTTACATCTGCCCAGTGGTCAGAGTTCTCTCTGGGAATGTGGGTGATTTTTTTGCTTATGTCCCTCCTTTTCCTGGTTTACCTGCATTTTCAGTTACGCTGAGGGTTTTCCACTTAGTGTTCAGGCTCCCACGGATTCTGCTTGTTGAATGTAAAGCTCGTCCCCTGCAGTGCTTGGATCTCTAATGTCAGCCTCTGAAATATCTGCTAATAATTCTCTTGTGTGCCACTGCTCCAAAGTAATTGCAGGTCAAGTTTTGCAACATCTACACCTTTCTAGAAAGCCTGTCAGTGCATTCAGAGATACACCTATATCTACTTACTCAAAGGTGGAATTTTCACCTGGAACCTGGGAACAGAAGAAAGGAGATTTTAAGTGATACCTGGTACATTCTGCTATTTTAGTTGAGTATCTTCTTATGAATATTAGTGCAAAGCACTAATCCTGTTACTCAGGATTTGAAGAATGTTCTCTTGCTGAAATGCTGGGGAAAGAAAATGTTAGTAAGGATTGTCAGCTTTTTTTCAGTGAGTCTCACATTCTTGGGCACTGCACTTAGCAGTTGGCATATGGGAAATACTTCTGCTCTCCTGCTCACTAGGTGGTTTAGTAGTAATTCATTTTATTTTGTTATATTACTGGACTAAATCACAGTACGTACAAATGATTAGCATGAAAAACAAAGTGACCTTTGCATTCCAGCAGAAAATCTGAGGACTGGCTCCTGGTGAGTGCTAAAACAGTACTTGATTGCTGAAACTTCCCTTAGCTGGGTCTGGGTCAGGCTCTTCATGGGAATTGCTGTGCTTTTTTCCTGTTCAGCCAGATGCTGAAGTGGGAGAACTGACGGCTTTTGAATCTTTTTT
>PYHW01010133.1:7230317-7288868 GCA_013186435.1 Turdus rufiventris
AAAGAATGTTTCTGTTAGTAATGGTGCTAAACACTAGTTTTACCAAGCTGCATGTCCTAAGAAAGCAAAGTTGGGCTAACCACTAGGATGCCTGAGATCCAGTTCAAGCTGACATTTCCTTGCCATTAGGAAGGAAGAGTCCAAGAATAAACTCTCTCCTACTTTCATAGTAAACGACTGACTAATCTCCTGTGAAGTAATATCTTGGCTGAATAACATTTTGTTTCCATTTGCTGCAGCCCGTACAGTATAACGGCATGTTGGCTATGTGCTTTCATGGATAAATAGCACCCTAGGATTCTGAAAACCCGGGACTTTTCCCCTCTTTGTAGGAATTGCTTGTAACATTTTTCTGTTTTTAGAAGGGGGAGAAACAATTAATCTTATCTCCAGGCAGCTCTTTTACGCATAGATGGTATGCTTTTGTCTCCCACTGAGTTAGCCTTGTGGCATTTCAGCTCTGCAATGAGTCATTTTTTTGTGGGCTCACTTAACTGCTGTGACTCAGTGGTTGAGAAGAACGGGGAAAATGTGAAATATCTTCACTTTTTGTTAAAAAAACCCCAAAAACTAACATCATCTAGTATATCCTTATGCTTTTTGATCATTTGGCTTGTGTCTTTATGAAGAAAGAAGAAAGAAAATATTCTAGGAAAAACAAAATTTTAAGGGAAAACAAAATGAAAGGAAATGAGGGCAATTCCTTCAATGTATACTTTCAGATTTGCTGATATATATTTTATAATAGGATGGTAGCCCTTTCTACTTGCAGTGCTTGCAGTATTACAGTTAATCTTCAAGTAGCTTTAATCTTCAAGTCTCTGTTTCTCAGTTGTAGCTTAAATGTTTCCCTTCACCTTTTCTCCTCCCCTAGTAGTCCTTTGAAGTTGAGACTGTGTTGCATTTTTGTAATTCTTTTCTTCTGATAGTTTTGAGGAACTAGAAATGCTTTCTTCATTTAGTTTGTGTGCCTGTTACTGTTAATATTTCAGCTGTACTTCCAGTTGTCCTCCAAAGAGTTATGCTAAAATCTTAGTATGTGGGTTACAAGGAACAATTCTAATTAACCAAAGGCAAATAAATGGTTTCAGTTTTTTCCCCCTTAATGGAATTGTTGAGTAAAGAAAATTGAAACCTTGAGAAAACATTTAAAGGAAATACCGTGAATTTGAATTAACTGTCCCTTTCTTCCAATTTCAGAAAAAAAATGTCAGGCATGGATTAAGGAAAATTATCGCTATTTCACAATACCTCCTAGACTGTGTCGGATAGCTCTCTAGGAGAGGAATGGATGCAATCATGTGGTTGATTTATTTTCTGGATCAAGTTTTAGTATGACCCCAGGGCAAGGCAAAAAAAAAATATTTTGGCAAACATGTCTTTGGGTCCCATGGTCTGAGCTAAAGGGACTCACAGAGAGGTATGTTGAGGCCATCTGCTGTCCATGCTCTTTGTGTGGCAGAGCTGGGGATCCCTGAATAAGCCATTTGAGACTTTGTCTCTGTGTACCTCTTGAGTCTGTAATGAATTTTCTTGTTTAAAATTGTGTCTGGATGATTATTTGTTTCTAATGAAGCTGAGTGATGGAGATTAGTGAATAAATTTTTCCAAGCAATAAATGGGCACAGCATGCTGGGATTAGAACACAGTGGGTTGACACAGATGTTTGCTTCTTGTCCAGAAGCTTTTTAGCAGTACCTGTGCATTTTGCTTGTTTACCAGGAAAGATCCTTGGATTGCAGAGGCAAGGTCTGGCTCTATGCAACAGAAGAGAAAGATTGAAAATTGTCCTGTTGAACTGTCAGCACTATCACCCTTGGTCCTGAGTTAGAGAAAGAAACCACAAAGAAAGTATAAGACCACAGAAGCTGAAACAAAAACTTGGCAAATTCTACCACCAGAGACCCTAGGCCGAGTAATCTATTGTTAAGGTAAATAGGTCATCCATGTGGGTTAATTATCCAGTTGCTACACTGTTGTCTGATGAGAACCTAGTCTGAAAGTTCGTGCAGCTGGCTGGATTGGGTTGTAGTATGGGCCAGAACCTTTGAGATTAATGAAGTAGTCCTCAAGTGTTTTGGTAGGAATTGGAGTTGGAATGAACATTTTCCCTGGGGTACATAGGCACCAACTTCCTGTCATTTTGGGTCTAAGAAAAGAGATAGGATTCCATAAAGACCGAGATTTAGCGGTATGTATGAATCCTAATGACCAAGTGTTGTCCAAAAAGTAACTGATTGCTTTTGAACTTCAGGAGAAAAACCAGTATGATCTTCTTGTCCATGAGAAAGGGAAAATGGAGGACAGGAAAATTCTGGACATAAGGCGCTTTCCTTTTCTTTAAGTTTCTTTACTTAAAGAACTGTTCATCTTTTGTCTAGTGCCTTAGAATAAAGAAAATGAATCTGCTAGAGGACAGGGTAATAAAGTCAAAACTAGAACAACAAAAAAGTGGGACAGATGTGCTTGTAGAAAACATGACATTGTGACAAAAACTGATCAAGGCTGTGAAGAGTATAAGAAAAGAAACTAAACTTGCCCATGCATAAGCAACAAAGATGGGAACTTTTATTTGTGAGTGTAATTTCAACCTAGATGTATTATCAGTGCTTATTTAAGATTTTAGCAAATAGGGTTTCTTACAGTGTATGTGGCTGTTAAGATTATGTCCATTCCTGATCTGGAAAGTTGTCTTAGTCTTTAAACCTGCTTGCTTAACAAGTGTGCTGGTAGGAAGTCTGTTGCCACTAATATTGTAAGATCAAGAGACATGTACACTAAAAGGCAGTGTCAGGATCAAGGGTCATTTTTCTTGGAGTGGTAAATTAAGGCTAGTGGGTATTAATGAAATTGAGGGAAGATTTGCACAGCTATAATGTTTAATGAAATGAAGAGTCTGTTTAGGAAGGAATGACTGGCAGAAAAGTCATTTTAATGAGTCTCCCACTCATTAAAAAAATATTAGGTCTTTTTCCGACTTGCTGGCAGCTTGGAAGAAAATAATTTTGGTTTCATTTGGGTTATTAGAATGAGGTGAAAGGATTGTGAAAGACCAGAAATTGTTCCAGAGAACACAATGATGAGCCCTGTAAGTGAATAGAAAAAAAAAGTACTTTCTTGTGAATGACTGTGTTGGAGAGGTTGTGCTCCCAGTTCAAAAACCTCATCTGATTTCTAAAAGCTACATGGCAACATAGATAAAAAATGTCAGTTTCTTTAAAATGCTCTGCTATCATAGAAGAGTCCTGTATTAGACCTTAGCTTGACACAGGATCCCCCAACCCATCACATCAAGGTTTAGGCATCCTGTTTAGATTACAGGAATGATCAAATAGTTTAAATATTTTGATTGGTTGTTCAATTCTCCAAATAGCTTAATCAAGCAGAAAACAGAAGAGATAATGGGTCAAAAGCAGTGAACAGAAAATATGGGTGGTACTGGTAACAAACATCTGGTAACTCACTAATAAGTGGAAATAGAGCATCCGCTAATGAAGAAATGTTTGGTCAGTATTTTTCTTCTGTATTTGGCAGGAAGAAGGTAGGCTATATATTCATAGTCTGTAACTGAGGACATACTTCCCATTTAAACTGTAACTCAGAAGGATGTTAAACTGCAGATACTGAATTAAAATTACTGTCTGTTATTCAGTGGTCTAGAGATTTGCAGCTGGATGTCTAGAAGAGCTGGTCAAAGAAATACTTGAGCTTCCAGTTTTGCAGTTAGGTGTGGAAACAGAGAGTTCCCAGAAAACTGTAAAGAAAACTGATCCTCTGTGGCAAGTTGTTTGAGTGGCCACCTTGTACTTCAGGTACAAGCTTTGTCTGTATTTGTCACCATTAGATGCTTCATTTCTACTCACTAATTGCGAAGGTGATGATTGGTGTCAAAATTTTGAGTAAGCCAGTCCTGAATCTTTTTTGGCAAAGATTCAGGTCCTGATCTTCATTTAGTAATAGTCAGGATAATGCTGAGGCTGAAGTAGTGCTATTAATTTGCTTTACCTTGGAATGAGGTTCTTTGGGTCCATGACTGTGAGTGAAAACATGATTCAGTAAAAGTCTCTGACTCATCTTGGCATGACCAGTCTCAGGGAGAATATGCTAAAGAGGGAGAAAGTGAGGCCGCTTATTCCTCTAGTAGTCCAGCTGCAGGAGGAATTAACTCTTCTGAGCACAAATGTATATAGAAAAGGTGCATCAGTGTGTTGCCATGGTATTTAGAGCATGTTTTAGAGCCCCATTACTCAAACTGTGACACAGGCCTTGCACAAAAGCTTCTCTGAGCAACCCTTCTCTTGCAGGGGGTTGTGCTAGGATGGAATGTAACAGAGAAAAGGGTTCTTAATGCTTTGGTGAAAGGTTAAAAAGATCAAAACATAGTTTTGTACTATGTCTGGGCTGGCTATCCTTCTTGCACTGACATTGTGTCCACAATGAAGCCACTTAAATCTTTTGTCTTGGTGAAATAGAGACAGTTTTAAGTGCTCTGCAAAAATATTAGATAAATGTTTTGTCACCAATTTTATGCAAATACCTCTTATTTTTTTCACACGTGTAGCTCTATAAACTGTACATTGATAATGCTTATGAAGATTAAAGGTCAAGGTCGGGCACTTTCCCTGAGCCAGCCATTGGCCACATCTAGTGGCAAATCCAAAAAGACGAAGCACTTTAAAGCTGTAGAGAAATCCATTTTCATCTTTGATTCTGTTTTCAAAGCTGCTAGCTAGCTGGCAGCAGCTGTGCCAAATGATACGATGTGGTGAGTGCAGCTACCTGGATAACCTGGATACCATTCCTCCCCAGGGCTGCAGAGCAGTCATTGTCATGCATGAGATAACGGAGACGTGTCTCGTGTATCATGTATCCCCAGTGGAGAGCAGCCAGGATTCCACTGCTAAGTATAGGCCAGAGGAGTGAGCTGGGCTTTGCCCAGTTGCTCTGTGGGCATATCGAATCTGAAGATAGTACCTTTCATGCTAAGTTAACATAACACTTTGACTGGGGACTGTGAACAGGGGAAGACAAAAGGGGAAATCAGTCTTTGTATAGATTTGACCCAAAATCAGCTTGTTAACAATGATCATAAGGACACATAAAGGGGAAGTTTGAGATCTGGTTGGGAAAGTGAGTGGAGAATTTGGAACCTCTCACTGTAAGCCCCCTGGAAAAGATCATGTTGCTGTTCACTGTACCTCAGGATGGGAGTGGCAAAGCTACTGGTCTCACAGAGTTTTATTTGGATTCTCTGACAAGACACAGCATGCAGTGAAATAAGAAATGGTAAATACAGCAGGAGATAAGCTTATCCCCCACCTGACGTTAGCCATCATCAGTCACAAGGAGCAATGACATTTTGCACAGTTAAGTTTTGTGAGAGGGACAGCAGGACAGTATATGCCTGGTCTTTCCAAGTGTCTCCACCAGTAGATCAAATCCGTCTTGATCGTGGGTGAAAGATGTGGTGGTGTTTTAAGTTTTCTCTTGTTCCTGGTGAGAAGTGAATTGAATCTGCTGTGATGACATGAAAGCAAATACGTTGTGCTTTGTTCCACTGCCTGTGAGACTATGGAAAAGAGGCTGAGCGGTAAGTGGATACAGGGAGATACATGGTTTGCTTTTTTTACCCTTTGAGTTCAGTGTCTTTAACTGTCACCTGATGAAGGGGCCACACGCTGATAGATCTGACTGCAGAACTCCTCTCCTTTATTTTGTTTTTGCAGACAATTTACTTGGATGATGATGTCTCTTCTTTTGTGCAGATCAGAGGTTCTGTTCCACTGTTTTGGGAGCAAACGAGGCTTCAGGTAAACAAGTAATTAGAAAGCCTACCTTGCTTCTCTCTCTTGCTACTTACAATTTAGAATTAACTTTTTAATTTTTTTTTTTTTAATTAGCTTCAAACCTCATTCTGAAAGTGCTGAGCTCTTGCATTCCTTGTAGGAAATTTTGTGTGTTTAGATAAACAGAACTATACCAGACTAATGGCTATAGGTGACTGAAGTTTAAAATTTTTCTGTGTTTGAATGCCTCTACAGGGAACTGTTTTTAAGGAACTGTGTCCTAATGTTATAAACTGAAGCTTACAGCTATATCTTTATAACATTTTCAGTTTTATTTGGAATAACCTGTTCCTCTGAAATGCCTGGTTGGCTTGGTGATATTGACCTCCACAATACAACTGGAGTATCTAGGGATACCAGTGCTCTATAGGAGCATGCTACCTTGAAACAAAGTAAAATGTCTGGATGGTGTGGTTTTGAGATTTCAGTCAAAAGGGTGATAATGATCTAATCTGATCTTTTGTGAGGCAGAAATTAGAATTTCATCATGAGATTATTGCATCAAATTTGGTGGGTTGCATATGGTCTGTGACTTGCAGTTTATATACTGTTGTAAGCCCAAATAAGAATCTTCCTAGCACACTTTGCATTCTCTGTTAAGAGGGATAAGCAGCTGAAATGAGTATGCCCATAGATTTGTGTGTGTTAGTAGAGAAAGTACATCACATAACTGGTTTTTGAAGATATTTTAAAGGTTACGTGATACTTTTTTTGATCACTGAACAAGAACCTATTTACTATTCAGAGGCACTGGATTTAGCACAAAAAGAAATTACTAAAGGATTTCTGTTATCTTTTAACACCATCTGGTGCAACACTTGCTTCTTTTTATAAAACAAGTTTTTTTCTGTATGATTGTGCCCTGTATCCAGCTGTATCCAGCACTGTTGTTCTGTATGTTACAGAGCCATTGAGCATTCCCTCAAGTATTTTTGGCTAGTGGGTTATCTCTAGTTAAAAAGAATTTTTGATTTTTTAGGTGGCCTGAGTTTTTTTGCCTAATCTGGATTAGATTATGTACTCCTACTCCTTGAGTGTGAATGCACTGGCACTTGTGTCAGAAAGAACTGCAGAAACCAACCTCATGAAAAACAAATAAAGATGATGAATATAGGAAACAATGCATGATCCTATACGAATTTAGAAATGTAGTTTTTGGAGAGGAAAGAAGCCCTCTGTAATAATGATGTAACTAGCTACCATTCAAAAGGAACTTGAGGCTCCTGTTGTTTGCATCTGTATCAAAAGACCTATTACTTTGGTGGTACAGCATTTAATCTTTCATAGTTTTGAATCTCTGTTCTGATACTTTTGAAAGAAGTCAGAATACACAATGCATGGAACTGGCATAAATGCAGCCCTCTCTACCAAGGCAAGGGCAGTAAGAATGCTAGGCTCACAGAATACTCATGTGAGGCAATGTGTGCTATTTGCAAGAGGAAGCTGGCAAAGAGATGTGATTTGTTTGGCCATAAAAAGATGTGTAGGTATCCTTTGCTTAATGGTAATTGTGTTTTCACTTGTAATTGTAAGTGTTGTCTAATAAAAGCTGGGGCTTTTGTGTTAAGAATATTATGTGTGGGGGTGGTTGGAGTCTGTTAGAGATGTCTGGTGCTGTTAAAAAAATGTTTTTCTCTGAAGGAAAAAGGGAGACATCTAGTGACTTAGGACTCTTGCAGTTTAAGAAGTCTTTTCTCTTTCTTGGTCTTCTAATATTTTATTTTAGGTTGGTTCCCGCCATTTAAGGCTTAACAGAGGTCTGGAAGCCAATGCACCTGCCTTTGACAGGTACGTTTCATTCCACTTTGGAATTGACACAACAGCCTGGCATGTACCCAAAGTTCCACAACTTTGTCTTCCTAGAAACATCTTTCAGATGATGTAGCAAATCCCCCAGGTGTGACAGATTATTAAGTTGGTTTACTTAATTTAGTTACTTTTTTGGTGCTTTTTTCCTTCTTGTTTTCAGTGGTAGTTGAATTAATTTGGTCTTCTAACTAATTTCTCTAAAAATTTAGAAGTACTGAGTGATATGCAAAAGAAAGGTTTGTGCAAACCTTTGTGAGCCAACAGATGTGAGTTTACACTTACAGTACACAGAATATGCTTGCTTTACCACTCTAACAGAAGTAGTTAAAGATTTAACACTGCTTTCACTCCATTCTGGATTTGGTCTTCTCTTCATTGTTTTACTCCTACACAGAAATAGCAGTGCCTTATTCTGTGACCAGTGTTGTATGATGCTATTATGCTGATGTTTTCTATTTTATGCAAAGACTGGCTTGTAAACGTTTTTAAACTCTTAAAACTCTGTTTGTCAGCTGGAAACTGTAGAAGACATGCATTAGCTTGATGCCTTTAAATGTCTGACTACGAAATGCTGTTCTCTGAGGGTGTATTTCTACTGATATTCATGGGAACAGTGCCTGAAAAGCACATGAAGAATTTGGTCTGTGGGAAATTTTCACCTTGTAAATGCAGGTCAGGTGATTACAGTAATTTCACGATTACAAGCCACCCCTAGTATAAGCCACATTTCCGGTGTGTCGGCAAAGTTCACGTCTTTGTCAACACACAAGCTGCACACAATTATCAGCCGCACTTTCGTTTGCAGCGAAGACCCGCGTGCAATAAACTTGCCAAATAGTAACATAGTCACGAGATAGTGGCGTTTACTGGCTTGGCTCAGGCCATGAGGGCTCGGGGCTGCCAACGGGGCCAGGTGGCCCAGCTCAGCGCCGCCGCTCGGCAGGGCCACTCGGAGCCGGCCGCCGCTGGGCTCGCTCGCCCCAGCCCAGCGCTGCGCCGCAGTGGCAGGGGGGCACAGAGCCTGCTAGCACCCACGGTGGTGGTGGGAGGCAGGGATGGAGGCCGCTGGCACCCACAGCAGCGGTGGCAGGGGGGGGACAGGAGCCGCCCGCCTTGCCCCCGAGTTGCAGGGCCAGTAGGAGGGAGTCCCCCGCCTTCCACCTCCGCCTGGCGCTGCCTGCAGGGAGCCCGGCTCCACCCGCCGTGCAACAGAGTAACCAATTTGTAACAATCACAAAATGCCAGGTTTTACTTGCAGGTTGTTCGACTCGGCACCTTGGTTTGCACTTCTGGGGTTGGAACTGTCAGAAAATTATTCACCTCTTAGCTGCTCCTGAGTGGAAGCCACATTTCCAGTGTGGGAGCAAAATTTTAGTCAAAACAGTGCGGCTTGCAATCGTGAAATTACTGTAAATTGGTTTGGTTTGGTTTTGGCAGATCAGGTTGTGTATTGATTTTGAGTAAGGCTCCTTTATTACAGCAGCTGTTAGCACACAGCCATTATTGACTGTTAATGGTTTTGCAACACTGAAGACCCAAAACAGGGATTAGAATCTAAAGGGACTGTGCACCATAGCAGTTTCTGCTCCAGAGGTTCTAGGCCTATATTCTCCAAGCTTTTAAGGCTCTTAAATCCTACTGAATTCAAGTGCCTTTGAGACTCTTGGTCTTGTGGCCATCTGGTGCTGTGATAACTTGCCCTGCCAGTGTCCCTGAATCTCCATCCTTAGAGGTTTACCTTTCACAACAGAGATATTTCATGTAAGAAGAAAACAGTAGCTTTTTCAGCATCTTCTTCCACTGCCCATGAAATTGAGAGTACCTCAGGAAGGAACAACTTTGTAAGACCTTTTAACCCTGACCCTAATACAGCTGGTGAATAGCTTTCTCCTAAGAAAGGTAAACATAAGGATAAACTTGCTCTATTCCTTCTTTCCCTTGTGCCCATAGGTTAGATGAATTTAGGAATCTCTCTCCTTACAGATCTGCAGAAACAGTCCTTTGAAAATGGGCAAGGAGTAAGTCACTGCTTCTATGGAAAAGTACACTGGAATTTAACAACCTGCTGCAGTTTTTCTGAAATGTTAATTTAGCCTGTTACATTTAACCATGTGAGAAAGGGATAGTAATCTCATTAGATATTTTTTTCATCCTTTACCTCTCTCCCTGAGAAATCCACAAGGAGTTTTGCTTACGGTATTCAAACAAGTGATTTGAGCTTCAGTATTTTTGTTGTAAGAAAGCAACACTGGCAGAGAGGTAGGATCTTGATGCTGGGATCAGAGGGGTGCAAGTATATGGGATGAGCTGGCATACAGAGAACTAATTGCAGAATCAAGAATGAACCAGAAAATATATTTAGCTGTGTGTCTGAAGGCAGTGGTGATGACTTCTTTCTTTCCTCCTCTTCCATGATTTTCTGTGTAACTTATTTCTGGTTAAAGAATTTAAAAAGTAATGCCAGAAGATGTGTTTTCTTATACTTTGCCATTACACGCTATTTTGCAGCACGTAATAATTTCTCCTTTTTGTGAGTGTTTATTTTTCTTGTCTATTTCTATCCAGCTTCCTCTTAAGTACTACTACAATGTTGTATGTACATGATGGAAATCAACTTTAAGATCTAATTCTTTCTTGATGAGCCAGCACTGCTTCTGCAGACCATGTATGCCAACTTGAAAAAGATGTATTGAGGGGAGAATGGGTGTTTTGGCATCTGGCTAAAAGCTCTTAACTTGAGAGTCCCTAAATGTCAAGCTTTGAGATTTTTGTGACATAGACTAAAAAATCCAGCCCACTGTCCTATTTTGTGCTTTTCCTGCAGAACATGGGCCAGACAACTTGGCTAAAAGGACCTTTATTCTGGTCCAGTGCCACAGTTGTTATGATTACTCATATTCCAGCTTGATTTGAGTTCAGAGTGAATGTCTCCATGCTGCTGTAGCTCAGAGATACTTGAACCCTGTCACCTGCGACATGTGTTTGGACCTCTCTGGCCTTGGCACTGGAGTTGTAGGTCCCATTGCTGCTGCTGACTCTTAGTCTCAGCTCTGCAAGATGCCAGGCAATTCCTGTTGAAGTGTAGTAGGTTTTCCTCTCTTCTTGTCTTTCCTGTGTGGTTCCCAAGCTAACAGCCAGGAGGTAGGAGCGTAAAGAGCAAAAGCAAACAGTGACATAAAAGATCTGGGGCCTGTTTCCTAAGACACTTCTTTCTTTAAGTTCAATACAGAATACTGTATCTATTAATTGTGTACTTTCACCATTTTTACTTTAATAATTGACTACAAGGAAAATTGAGAAAGATGTCTGTAGATGGTGTGGCTAACTCTTTCTGCTGGATGAAACAACCAGCGATCTCTACTTCGAATTTTGAAAATGGCAGTAGGCAACATAACTTAGTTTTGTTTAGTACCTGTTATGGTTACTTTTGCTGTAGGCATATGATGCTTCTGAAAGAGCAATATGGAAAACAAGTGATCGTTAACCTGTTGGGAAGCAGAGGAGGAGAGGAGGTGCTCAACAGAGCTTTTAAGGTAAAAGCAATAATTTTCATTTAAAAAATAATTTTCTGATTTGCCTTGAGCCTCCATGTTCTTCTGTTTTCCTTCTGTCCCAGGAGGTGATGAATAGTATTTCTAAAGAGATTATGTTAACTATTTACCATATGTTACATACTGATAATAGTACTTCTTGGTTTCGTGGCTTAGTTTCCAGCACTTTCTTTCTGTTTATTTCTTCATACATACATTCTCTTTAACCAAACTTAAAAAGAAATTGCCTGAATACTCCTCAGGATAGTTCACATTTGCAAAAGCGAATCATAGCTAGCTTTGACGTTGTATGTAGCCACCTATGCAGTCAGGGGCCCCTGGGATCACCAGAGCTGCCTGGGGACTGAGTCCTGAGCCTTGATGACTGAGCATGGTGACTTAGCATCACTAAGCTGTCTTGCTGTGATAGTAATGGGAAATAGCTATCTAACACTGATTGGGAATTGACTGCCTGAGTACCAGATGACAGTTTGATATATGGAGAGATATTTTCCTGGCCCCTAAGTGTCCCCAGGTACCACTAATACCTGAAAGCAAGGATGTCAGGCATTGTAGAACTAAAGCTGTGCTGCTTTCTGGTGTGGTATTCTTTTTAAAACTAGTGTGAGCTTAAAGCCACAGGTTAGCACTGAGTGGGATTTGTAGCAGTGCAATAGCTGCCTGAATCTGGCTGGAGGCTAATGGAAGTCTGCCTCATTACGTGCCTCCTGCTTTAGCAAACTGACATGGATACTTCAGAGACTGTGTTCCTAAAACTAACAATATTTAAGTACACACCTGTAGTAAGTGCCATGTATATACCATTGGTAAAGAATAATACCAGCAGTTCTAGCTGAAGCATTTGCTATGTGAAACTAAGCAAAATAAAAATTGTGGTTAAATAGTGGTGCCTGATTTCTTTTCCTCTCTGTTGCAATAGTAAACTTATAGGGAGTGTCAAGTTTTTTGTCAGTTTTTCTGTGTGACCATTTCCTCCTCCTGCAAAAGACCTGGGAAGGACTATCTACTTCCCTAGCAGAAAATTATGAAATGAAGGTCTCCCCTTGTACAGAATGTGACCGATGAAAATGATTAATAACTTAAACTTGCAAGGCAGTGAGGAAGGCACAGGAGTGAAGTCTGTTCTTGGTTCTGTTTTCAGCTTCTTAATGAATTTCTGCATGACACAGCTAAGCCTCTGTAATCTTTTGGTTTCCCTCTCTTTAAAATAGTTTTTCTAGTTTGTTTTGCAAACCCCACTGAAATTTAAAGATAAAAGAGGACCAATTCTGAAAAACTGAAATAACTTACATGGATAAAAATATGACCTTTGTTGAATATTTGATACTGATATTTTCTCAAACTCTCACATTCTTGGAGATCATATTCTAGCCAATATCATGCAACCAGACATTAAGTCAGAAACCAGGCATCTCTAAGACCATCATAAATACCTTGCATTTGTTACTTTAAATTAAATAAATGCTGTTTTCTTTAAATTGTTACATTTTTGTTTATTTTAAAAATTAATGAACTCTGAAAATTCCTTGTAAACTCAACTAATTTAGACTGACATCACTGAAAACCAAAGCTTTGTATTCATTCAAAATGCCTCCTTGGTCATTTCTTTACCTTTGTGTTTTAAGAAATGGATGTTAGGAAAGAATATAGAGTTAATTTTACTTTGGTGATTTTAAAGGGCTTGAATTAAAAATCAAGTAATTCATAGGAGTGTGATTAGGGTTGCAAGCTTGCCTCTTGTCATTAGTTTTTCCATCTTTTTTTTGCTTTTATTTCTTTCTTTTCTTTCCACTCTTACTTCAACCTTTGCAATTCTTATCAGCGTTGGTTCAAATTATTCTTGTAATTACAGCTGCTACTGTTCATTGTCCATTACCTGAATCAGACCAGACCAAAAATCAATACTGTTCCCAGGAAATGCTGTTCCTCCCATAAGCATCCCCTGTAACAAATGTAATTGTGTTTACAGTAAAAGCAGGGCTGTAGTGTAGAGTTGCAAATACTCTGACAATAATTTACAGTGCAGCAGTAGGTAAATGCCATCCTCAAGTGCATTACTAGTGCCAGCATCTGTCAGGGCAGATTGGGGTGTCGACAGTAAGAGTCTAATGATATACATTTTACAGGTCTCTTTCCAAGCACTGCCTTTAAATTTCTTTCTGCAGGAAAGGCTTAATGGCTTACTCAATACAGTTATGCTGGTGTAACTGCTACATGTACACTTTAAATGTAATATCAGTTTTGTTTTGTCCAGTGTGTGTCACAATGTAAATGGAGAAAAGCATCCATCTCTTGGGGTGAGAATGTGGAGGAGGGAAGAGAATAGATAGGCTTGCAGAGTTTGAGTTAATGAAATGGTTCTCTCTGCTTTTCTTGTGGAGAACAGGATGTATTACTGTTGTAGCTGTTGCAGATACCTTAATGAAATTTGTGGTGATTACAGAAATGCGTGTGAGGTCATTGAAATTGGAGATGAAATAGTGAGGCTATTTGTGCCTCTTCTTTCACTTCTGCAGTTTACCACAAACACTTTATAGTGCATTTCCCAGGATGTAATTGCTTACTTACTTCCTCCCCCTGAGCCTGCCTAGATCATTGCTACTGCTGTCCACCCTCATGCTTGTGCACTGCAGGGCTGCCACCAGCCAAGGCATAATTCTGATGTATACTTTGTAGTTACAGTTTGAGTTCCCCTGCAGGAAAATTGGGTTCTAACAGTCAGGTTTACTTCTGTGAAGAAAACAAACAGGGAACTTTGGTTGCTTTTTTCATGTCTGGCCTTTGAAAATTCCCTACAAACTATGTGATTAACAGTCAAGGCTTATTAATGATAAAATCATGCTGTTATCAATCCTTGCATGTGGCTTGAGCAGGATTTGTTTTCCTTCATTCTCTTATCTAAACAGAAACTGCTATGGGCCTCTTCCCATGCGGAAGACAGTCCCATGATAAACTTTGACTACCACCAATTTGCAAAAGGGGGGAAAACTGAGAAACTGGAAAATTTGCTGAGGCCTCAGCTGAAGTTGCACTGGGAAGACTTTGGAATCTTCACAAAGCGCAAGCATGTAAGTCCACGGTGAGTGTCTCTGCCCCTCTGTCCCAGTGTAGTGCTTTGTCCTGGCCTTCCCAGCTTTCTTGCTGTGTTTGGACCATGACTGTAAATTGACCATCTTGAAATAAAATTTGGCAACAAAGTGTAGTCTTGGTGCTAAATCAATGATTTGGCTTAATTACATCTCCATGGTTTCAAATCTGCAAATTTATTAGTGCATGGATTTGCTAATACAGTGTTGCAGATGTAGTCAAGTAATTAGATGTGTTAATGGAATACATTGTGCACAGTGTGCTTGCACTGTCAAAACGTGGGTGGGTATATTCAGGCTGAACATTTGATGATCTTGTTCAGTCAACTCATGATTAGATGTTATTTTAAAATATACCATTTTCTCCTCCCTTCTCTTTGGTTACCAAAGTCTGCAGACAGGTACTTTTCGAATGAATTGTTTGGACTGCCTGGATCGTTCTAATAGTGTACAGTCCTTCGTTGCACAGGAGGTGAGTTTGTCAGAGGACCTTCCGTGGGATACCTGTAGTACATACATTGCCTGTTCCATGGGAAAGAGATGAAAGAGGCTGTAAGTCTGTTACATGGGTCTGTCTTGCCTGCTCTATGATACAGAATGGTGCTGGCTGGAATATTGAGGGCAAAAAGCAAAAACACGTTTATAAACAATGTTGGTTTCTTTTTTGTGTTTTTTTTTCCTCTGTCTGCACCTAATCCAGATACTGTTTGCTCAATTAGAGAGCCTTGATTTGAACTCTAAACCTATAATTGAGCGCTTTGTGGAATCCTACAAGGAGATGTGGACTCTCAATGGTCAAAATCTGAGCAGAGTATTTAGTGGCAATCGTGCTGTTGAGGGGAAGAACAAGGTAAAGAAAAATGGCAAAACTCTTTATTTACAAGTAAATAAAGACATCCTATTTATGCTTCAGTGCCACTTGCATTTGTAATTCGTATCTGCTGTAGGTTGGGAAGCTCAAGGATGGTGCCCGCTCTGTGTCTCGTAGCATCCAGTCAAATTTCTTTGATACAGTAAAGCAGGAAGCCATCGAGTTGCTGCTCATGGGTGACTTCTACCGAGAGGAATATGCAGACAAAGGCAAGATGCTCATGGACCAGACTGCACTGCTGGGTAAAGCCAGTGTAAACCCTTCCCTTTGTTTTTGCATCTGCTTTTAGCTGTCAGATATAAGCAATTGTACCCTTTTAAAAAAAAAAAAAAAAAAAAAAAAAAAGGGTGGCTTTCACACAGAGCTGTTGTTTAAAGCACTACTTTCAAGTGACCATAGCACAACTCTTGTGCATATTTCTCATATTTTGTTTTGAACTTTTGAGTATGTTTTTCTGCTCTTCGATAGTGATATTCTCTGACAGTTTAGAGTCGGACCAGAGGGAAGGATTTTAGGGCTATATTCCCAGTCTGTCCTATCTGAGTTTATCTTGAGGAAGTCTCTTGAGCTCAGCCTTTTTATCTCCTTAGTCGTGCCCTTGCTGTTTACACATGCTTTTAGCCATTTGGATCTTTAAAGGCACATCTCTGTTATTTTAGTTCATTTCCTGCTTTATTCCAGGCCCCTAATAGCCCATAGCATAGACACATTTGTTTGCACCCATCTAGAATAAACTCAGCTCTCTCTGAGAAGATATTTATATTCAAAATATAGGATCATTTCACCCACAACGAGTATTTAGTGGTCAGTTTACTCCAGAGAACCATTCAGCACCACTTCAGTCCTGGGCTTGTTCCCTGATGTCAACCACAAGGAAAGTATAGATTACTTCTCTATGCCTGACTGCCAATGCAACTCGTGTAGTTAAAGATTAACTCTGGTTCATTTGCTGAGACAGCAAAAGCACACTGCTAATTTTCTATACTCAGAAAAAGTTAGTAAATATAGCAGGGTTTTTTTGAGGAGTTCTTATTAGTCTAGAGAGTCATGGCAGTGTTAGATTTGTACTGATGTGAGATTGTGCTTCTCTCCATCTTTCCTTCCACATTCTAAACTTCTAAGGGCTTAAGTTGTAACTTCTGACATATTTGATTTCTTGTTCTGGTTTCAGGAATAGAGTTCATTGGCTTCCTAGTGTGTGGTATGATGTGTTTTGGATTTAATATGAGACTAATGAATGAGCGAGGGTGTGTTGTACTTGGTTGCCAGCTGGGTTTAAACCACAGCAGGCTGGTAGAACACTGAGGGTTTTAGTTGTTGCTGTATAGTGTTTGTATTAAGTCAAGGACTTTCCAGCTTCTTATCCTCTCCCATTCAGAAGGCTGGAGGGCTACAAGAACCTGGGAGGGGATGCAGCCAGGAAAGTTGACTCCAAATGTCCAAAGGAATATTCCATACTAAATGATGCCCTGCTTGGTATATAAATCGGGGAGGGGGAAAGCTGACTGAGGGCTGCTGGTTTTGACCTGGCTGGGCACTGTGCCACATTTTTTTTTGTATATTGTAATTCTGATATCCTTTCCCTGCCCCCCTTTTCTGTCCCATTAAACTGTCTTTATCGCAATCCATGGGTTTTCTCACTTTTACTCTTGTAATTCTCTCCAGCATTTTGCTGCAGGGGCAGGGAGTGAGCAAGTGGCTGGGATAAGCACTACTAAGCACTCATTGCCCGATGGGGTTAGACCATGACAGTGATGCAGACTAAACAGAAAAGATTACAGGAGATAAAATAATTTTTTGCTTATTACTTGAAGAAATACAGAAAAATGTAAGCTGCAAGTGAGTGACCAGCCATTCCCAGGCTTTCAAAGGGAGCCTGGTTTCTGGAAGAGAAATTGCTGACATCAACCTCAGTTATCTTGTAGATATTGTCATTGCCATAAGAGTTATTCCCTACCTTTTGTATTGTTGCTGCTTAGAGTAACGTTATTATTTCAGAGTGACTGTGCTGCTGCAGTGTAGATGGTTTCTGTCCTTTTACAGCACATTCTTCTTTTACACACTGTTTCTCTCTCCCCTCTTCTGTCAGTAACTCCAAGTATTTTGAAGGCCATGTCAGAGCGTCAGTTTGAATTCACAAGCTCCAAGCGTGTTCGTGTTGCCACAGGGACCTGGAATGTGAATGGGGGAAAGCAGTTTCGAAGCAACATCCTTGGTACCAGTGAGCTGACAGACTGGCTACTGGATTCTCCCAAGCTCTCAGGGGTTTCAGAATTTCAAGGTAAGATTTCACAGTCAAAATGTGTAAGCAGTATTTGCTGGCATCTCTAGAGACAGTGAGTCAGGACACAAGATTTGACCAGCCTTTCAAAGGCATTTTGGAGGACATTTGGAGGACATTTTCTGTCAGTTCTTAGGGGTATATTCAGCTCCTCCATGCTTCTGCTGCTGGTCTGCAGAAGTGGAATGATGTGTGAAGAGCTCTTGACAATCAGAGTTCATTGAACACTTTATAACAGTCCACGTGACTTTCAAACCTTCAGTAGGTCAGAATTCAGAGCTCTCTTATGCCATTGAGGGATGTATCTGCCGATTCTGCACCCTGCATGTCATTTTCTCCTTCCATATCTCTGTTCTTTTCCTTTATTGTGAATGGGATCTACATGCTTAGGTGCCATCAGAGTGTCTCCTTGGTCCCTCATCTGGAGCTAAATATATCTGTATAACCTGGACTACAAGCTTGTCTGGAAATGTTGCTATCAAAGCCTTCAGACAAAGATTTACTTTGTTGAAGGTGTTATTTCCTTTCTTTAGCAGTATAGAAAACTCTTATGCTTGTGGCTTGATGAAATTGGCTGCTGAATTTCTTATTTATAGAACAAGGTCAGGTATTGTAATGGATTTACGAATTTTTTATTAAGGTAAATGAAAAGGGAACATTCTTTTAAAAATTAAGTGGTTGCAAAGCTACAGCAAAACCCCCTTTTGTTGTTAGAGTGGAACATTTACAGTAATTTCACAATTATAAGCCGCACCATTTTGACTAAAGTTTTGCTCTCTACCCGGAAGTGTGGCTTGTATTCAGGAGCAGCTAATATATGAAAAAAATTCAGAAATTTGCCAACTGGAAATATGAGCACGCAGCAGCCCTGAACTGAGCTGAGCCTGCACAGCCCTGAGCCAGTAAACCCCACGTTGCAACGATTCTGTTACTAATTGGCCACTTTGTGAAAGTTGCACAGGGATCCTCGCTGTGAACGAAAGTGCAACTTACAATCTGGTGTGGCTTGTATACGGAGGAAAAACAAAACGTTGCCGACACCCTGGAAGTGCGGCTTATAATTGCTGCGACTTGTAATCGTGAAATTACTGTAGTTTCCTGCAGGCATCACGGGCATAGTCCTGTACCTAACCTTGTAGCTCAGGAATACATTCCTCAAATCCTTGGCTCCCTTGTTCAAGTTGTTTCATTTGAACACTTAGCTCCTGAATGGTATGTGATTGGGTGCAAACCACTGTATTCTGAGCAGCCTAGGTAAGGGATTAGTCTGCTCCAGAAAACACTTGAGATGTGTTAGCACTTGACTGTGCCCATAACACTAAAATTTGTTGAGAGCCTGTCATGTGTTAGCCTTGCCAGACTGTCCCCTGAGAGAGCCAGAGGAGCAGGGCTACATAGAGCAGGCAGCTGATAGATCTGAGTAACTTCTGGAAGAGAGCTGAGTTATGTGAATGGGCAGGGCTAAGGTGTGACCATGCAAATGTCTGTTCCATGTTAATATCAGTGCAGTGCCTACACAAATGGGCAAGTGTTCCAAGACAGATGTCCAAAATTATTAATGGGAAATAAATGTGACAGTGCCTGTCTGGTTCAGCTAGTAAAGGAGCCTAGCTGTCATGCTAGTTTCACCCTTGTGTTTGTACAGAGTTGCTGCATATTTTACTTTTTATTTGTGATTTCTGAGTCAGATCTGATTTAGGTTCCCATGTTTGTCTATATTTAGCTCTTCATGTTGAATTAAGTTGCTGTCACTGTTGACATATGATACTTGGGAAAAAAAAATCTTTAGGCAATGGACGGACCTAATGGGTCAACAGATTTGCTTCACATTATTTTGTGAGAGCATCTGGTGTTTGGTGTTTTCTCAGATCAATACTCACAGAGCCGCGGAAGAGGGGGTGGGGGTCACTGTGCTCTAGGGTGATCTATCTAAGAAGGACTTGGAAGAAAGAAGGCAAGAAGAAACTTCAAATGTGTTCTTAAACTAGATAAATTTACTAAAGGCATTGAGATGGAGGTGACATACTGGTGTGTGGATAATTAAGTTCAGTTACTTAGGAATATGTGTCAGAAAGGAAGAGCATGTTGGGTAAAATGACAAGCAGGTAAGAGATGGTCAATAGAGAGATGTTGTGGCTTTAGTGATGAGTGGGGTGGGGGAGAGAGATCTTAAGGCTGCTACAATATAATGTTCTGTTCTGAGCTGCTTCCTGCAAGAAAGATGGAGACCAGCTGGTGGGAGAAAACCAGGAAAAAAATTTCAGAGGAACTGCAGGGGATGTTTTATGAGATTAGATTAAAGGAGCTATGAATATGTATAGCTTGGCAGGGGATACACAAGATAGAACTACAGGAAGGATCTCTGACAGAAATTAGAATACAAGTCATTAGAAGAAACAACAAAATAGTAATTCTGGTATGGCTTTTCCTTCCTGCCAACAGATGATGATAACTGCCCTCCTGACATATTTGCAGTGGGATTTGAAGAGATGGTTGAGTTAAGTGCAGGGAATATTGTGAATGCCAGGTACGTAAAAAAAAAAAAAAAACAAACCAAAACACCACACAAACAAAATCAATAATGAAAACCTCTAATCAACCAACCTAAAAAACCAACCAACCAAAAAAACCCCCGCAACTGTAAACAAACCAAACCAGCCAATCAAACAAAACCCCAATAAAAAGAACATAATCTTCCCAAGGGAACTGGCCATGTTCATTTTTTTGGTCACTTGTATTGAATATTCCCTTCCAAATCTGTTGTTTGCAACTATAGCTGGAAATATGTTCCCTATTAACAGTGCTCTTTCTCTGTGAACTTTGGTACAGTAGAATACACTATTTGCTAAGTCTCTTAATTCTTTATGTTGGCAGAGAAGAATTCTGATGGTTGAGATTGATTTAACACTTGTCCTCAAATCCCTGTCTGATGTTGGAAAAATGTGCTCAATTAATACAAACCTAATTGCCATTCATGTGGGAATTCTAAAATTGTCTAAAAATGTCTCTGTGACTAATTGTATTTGTGAAAGTTATGTCTGGAGAAGTTACGTGAAAAGCCTAAGGTTGGTATATCAGCATGTCCAATAGGCTGTTGTGTTTACTGGTCCTTGTGAATCTAAATGGAGGTGGAACCCTGAAGATCATGCTTCCAATGCTGATTCATCAGGCTGGCCATTTAGTTGTCTGTTTTGGGAATGAGAAGTTACAGCAGTGCTTAGTGTGGCTGCTGGGCTGGCATTATGTCTGCATGGATATGTTTGCTTTGAAAAAAAGAAAAAGCTAGATTCACTGAAGTGAAGGTGCATATGCAGCTATTCACAAACTTTAGCTATGAACACCCAACAACCATGAGTAGCCAGTCACCTTCCTGTCAAAAAATCCTAAGATCTCTCCACTGTGAGCACAGGAAATCTTACAGGTCATGAGATTGATATGAAAAATTGTTTTTATGGTTATGATTGCTGTAATCAGCTTCCAGTTATCCCCAGTGAATGGGTGTATCCTATGTCATGTGAGTGTGGATGTTTCTAAGTGTAGTAGACAAAATTCCTCATACATCCAAAAAGCAGGATAACTGTATTTGTGTGCTGTGCCTGGGCTCACTGACCCTGCTAACTCTAGGATGCTTACAAGGAGGTATTATTGGTCTCTATCATGCATTCTACAGCACTTCAAGTTCTACAGCCTAGTGGGATGTAAACCTAAGGCACAGTTAATCTATTCATTTTATTGACTGTATGTGGTTTCTTTTGATTCCATTAAATGATTTTATGTTTGTTCCAGTACAACGAATAGAAAAATGTGGGGAGAGCAGCTTCAAAAAGCTATTTCCAGGACTCATCGCTACATTCAGCTGACATCAGCACAGCTTGTTGGTGTTTGTCTTTTCATCTTTGTACGACCATATCATGTCCCCTTCATCAGGTAAAATAAAAAGCCAAACCAAACAAAAACCACACCCACCCAAAAAACCCAGCAAACCAAACCAAAACGAAAAAAACTACCCTAAAATAAAACTACCCTAACAAAAGCAACAAACCACAAACCAGCAAAACCCCAAAACCCAACCTGTATCTTCAGTAACATCTGGTGTTGGAGTGTGGCCAGAGAACATGGAGAGGAGGGTTACTCATCTTGGTGGGAGTCGTGCAAACCTGCTCAGTATGGAGAAAAGGCATGCTTCCAGACAGCAGTAGGCTGGAGTCCATCTCTCTGGATAGCACAAAGACCTGGCAGCCCCAGTGTCTTCCTCCAGTTAGCTGAAAACCCAGGCATGCTCCACATGGGCAGTCAGGGTGGAACACCTTGTTTGGGTGCTATCTTTCTGGGAAAGGAATGACTCAGGCTAGTAAATCCAAGACTGTTTGATGCACTGAATGAAGGCAAGTGCCTGCCTCTGCCTGAAGGGCAAGTTTTAGTTCTAGCCCTGTTTTCTTGTGGAAACGGGTAGTTCTAGAGCTGAAAAGAACGGGGGAAAGAAACCTAATTTTGCTTCTTGGCATTTTATTGAGAGTAAAGAGAACCTATGAAGTGTTTCTTTCCCAGGTGTCATGAGAACCAATCAGGAGGGTGCAGAGCTGTGTATCCTCTGCTTACTTGCTCAGCTGTCCCTGGAGAGTGACCAAACTCCTCGTAGATTACCAACCCATGGAAATACTGGCATTAAAATGCCTTTGCTGTGGGCAAGAATTGTGCAGGCTAAGTGTAAAAGAATTATGCAGGCTAAATGTAAATGGTTAGGAAGTGAATAATTAGCCAAAACTATCTTTGGGCATCTGTCTGACCTTTATGCTCTGAGATCCAAACACTCCTCTACCCCCTGTTAGGGCACAGATTGACCACTGCATTTTGTGATTAAAATATTGAAAGCTGCCTCTTTCTTCCCTGTGATCTCTTATCTAAGAAGACCTCAGAACAGAGCTTGTGCAACATCAGGTGCTGTAAGCTAGACAGAGCAATCCAGGTAACTCTGATGGTCTTGCTTTGCTGATTTCCAGTGATCTTTCTTCAAAATTATTTTAAATAATTACTTTTTTTTGCTGCTATGAAGTAGTTCAGAGGAGAAGTATTTCATTTTTTGGCTTTTCATCTGGCTTACAAAAATATTGAGTAATCCAGTAGGAAATTAATGGTTTAAATGGAAATCAGAAACAGAACAGCACAGTGATTCTGTTGCAGTTGTCAAACTGCCTGAAATTGGATGTAGCCCTTTGAAACTCAAGAGAAAAAGGGAGGGGTTTGATTTTAGTGACCAAGTTTCATCATTTAATGCCGGTGTGCTGATATGTGAGCATAATCAAACGTAACCTGTGTGCTTGCATATTTTCCCCCATGTCTAGAAAAGGGAAGGAAAAATTATCACAAGTGCAAAAAAATGCTTACAGAGATTGAAAAGATTTAGACAGAAGATAGAGAATAGAGAAATAATGAGACAATAGCTGGTTTATACATCAGTGAAAGGATTGATGTAATACTAGCAGTTGAATTTACAGTGGGTTATCTCAGCATAATCTTTGAAGAACCAGTTGAATTCCAGTCAGGAGATGGGTAGGCAGGCAGCAGGAAGGGAGAACTTTAGTGAAAAGACTGAAGTGCTTCTGTAGGAGTGTTTAAAAGCCATTGTTTCATAGAAAACTTTGATGTTCCTCCTTTGCCTCCCTGAGGGTGTCTTCTGGTGGTGTCCTGCTGTCAGGAAAAGACAGGAAATTAAAGAGAGAGAAAAAAGATACAAAAGGTGGGGGAGGAAGAGAGAAGAAAATGAAGGAGTGAGGAAAGGAGACCTTGTAACATCTTGTATCATCTAGATAATGAATTTCTGAGAATAGCTCAAATAAAACTTAACATTTTTCTGCATGCCCCTTCTTAAAATCAGTAATATTCTAGTCAGCTCTGCTTGACATTTTTTCTGCAAAGTAAAATTTTCTCACTGGGAAAGACATGCATGTTGCTGGGCTACAACAATGATCTCATCATTTACTCATCTGATCAGACAGCCATGCTTTGTTCTTGGAGTAGCCTGGCTATTTAGGAGAAATTACCCTGAGAGCAGGTGGTCTGCTCTATCAAGTTATCTTTCTGTAGTGAACTGTCTGCTAATCATCACATTGAAATACTAAGTAATTAGCAACAAGGAGACCTTAAGCAATTTGTCATCAGTAGAGAACTCATTTGAGAAGTTACATATAAGTAGTTGTATCCAATAATCTCTGATTTTATCACATCTGATTTAATGAAATATAGGTTATGATCTGTTGCTCTTTAATCAAATGGAATATCCATCATGAAATGTGAAGTTGGGTTTCAACACATATGAACAGTAAATTGTTAACTGTCTGGAAAGCAGATTCCCATATGTTCAAAAGTAAAAGGAAGCATACTAGTAAATTTAGTTATTGCCAGTATTTTAAGGACCATGGTATAGGTAAAGTTGAAAAATATATTCTACAGAAATTCCCATTATTTTGAAAATAAGGTCTTGCTGGTCTGTTTGGAAGGGACAGGAAAAGGAGAAAAATATTTTCGAATAGTTTTATTTCTGTGCTATTGTATTATACCTAATTTGAAACATAAGTACATGAACATCAAGAAACTGAAAGATGTGCCTAAAAGCAGCAAGCTTTCTAGAGGGGAGAAGACATAGTGTTGTAAACTGGCTTTTCCCTTTATGTTGCAGTCAAAGTTAATTGAATCTTTGTCCCTGAAGCCCTTTACTCTGTTCTCTTTCTATTTTTTTTTTAATGCAGGGATGTAGCAATAGACACCGTGAAGACAGGAATGGGAGGAAAAGCTGGGAATAAAGGGGCAGTGAGCATTCGTTTTCAGTTCTATAGTACCAGTTTCTGCTTTATATGCAGTCACTTGACTGCTGGGCAGACACAGGTGAAAGAGAGGAATGAAGATTATAAAGAAATCACACAGAAACTCAGCTTCCCAACGGTAAGTGTAGATGTATGTGTGCTAAAAACATTGGAGATAAAGGTGCATCGTGAAAGCTGGTCTCAGGCTGCCTTAGATGACAGGTCATCAAAGAAAGCATCTCAGTACCATGAAAGAAAATGTTAAAGGAAACGTTAGCAAATAAATAAATAAATAAATAATAGGGAAGCATGTTTCACAGAAGACTAGATACCACCCAATATGGCACTTTCTTTACAAAAGTACTAATCCTTTCGAAAAATAGAGTTGCTTCAGTGCTTGAAAAGTCCTTGGCTTTGTGCAGTTAAGGTCTAGATGACTGGTGTTAGAACTGGAGAGCATGATATTGATAGCTCTTGCTGGCTCTACTTAGTGAGAATTCCTGAAAGACCATCCATACCATTTAGTGCAGCAGTGCCTTAGCTGCTTCTGGTAGGGTATAATAGATCAGTTCTTGGGCACTGACATGGTACCCTCTGTTCCTTTTTTTTTGTCCTCGTGAATGTGTCACTCTCCAGGAACTGCTGGCTTCTCTCAGAGCATGGCAAGTAGGCACCACTGGTCTGCATGAATAACTTTTTCCCTAAATTGTGTCAAATCAATCACCCTAGTGTTTTAATTGTTTTAACTTGTCTTCTCAGGCCAGTAGATAACCCATGGGATTTGGTAGCAGGGCTCCTTTGCTTCCCTTAATGTTGGTTGCTTTAATTTCCACAATATCTTCTTTCTTGGACCTCTCTGGAAAGGCCCTAAGCCAGGAAGGGATTGGACCAGTTTGTGTATTTCAGCAGAAAATGGCATTTAGGTTGCAAAACATAAAATTTTACCTTCCTGTTGTTTGTAAGGTTTAGAGGCTTGGCACGTGCAGCATATCAATCAGTTGGTTTATGTAGGAGCTAATACTGACAGACTGGACGTCCTGCAAAGAAGATCTGTTCCAAATGGTCATAAAGTTGTGCTTATGATAGTTTTTCCTTCTAATACCTCGTTAACTGTTTGATGTCCTTCACACTTAAAACAGCTGAAGGTACCTTGTGTGTATAATACATATAAAGAGTGCCCTCTAGTGCTGTGACTGCCACAGTCTGGAACGTTTCCCTTATGAATTTCTGGGGTTTAGAGGTTTAAAGCTGAAATGGGAAGGGGAAAAAAAAAGACTGCTTAGAGTATAGGATGCTAAATTTAGAACCAGAGTGAATTTTCATTGACGTTTGATTTCAGTACCCTTACAAAGCTGTGACGTGCACATAAGATCGAATTTGGAGCTTGTTCTTACTCAGGAGCTTGTTGCTAAATTTGCCTTGGTACCAGAAGCACATTTTGTGTTATATTTAGAATATGCAAATATATGCATGTGAAATGTGTTAGGGAAACAAACATACATTTTGGATATTCATGACAGACAAATGGGAATATAAAGCTAGGTTCCAGCTTACACATACCTTCAGGAAAGAGGGGTCAGAGTCTGACATTCTTGTTTACAAAATTCAGCTCCGTGGGTTGCCAAAGACAGTGAAGGAGCCATTCTATTTTAGCACAAAAGGAATTTTGATACATAAAATGTGATGAGTAGGTTCCAGTATTTAGTAATTTGGAGAGACTGAGTGCTACATTTCAGAGCATTTTAAAGGTGTTTTTATGAATGTGATTTAACATTAACAGTATTCTGTACCTCAAAACTAGGGCCAGAACATGTTCTCCCATGACTATGTCTTCTGGTGTGGCGATTTTAACTATCGCATTGATCTAACGTATGAAGAAGTCTTTTATTTTCTCAAACGTCAAGACTGGAAGACACTTCTGGAATTTGATCAACTACAGAAGCAAAAATCCAGTGGAAAAGTAAGGCAGTGTGTCTTATTTTCTTGAATAACTGCATGTTAGCTGGGTCTTTCTTGTTCCTTGAGAAAGTGAAGAAATTGTGTTTTCAGACCCTTGTTTGTAGCACTGGAATACAGCAATTGGTTTAAAAATCAGATCATTGTGAGGAAGTTGATACATCACAGTGGCACCTTCCTCATCTGTAACTTAAAGAGATGTTATTTGTTCAATTAGATTTTTAAAGACTTCCATGAAGGGACTATTAATTTTGGACCAACATATAAATATGACGTTGGCTCGGAGGCTTATGATACAAGTGATAAGTGCAGAACCCCAGCATGGACTGACAGAGTGCTTTGGTGGAGAAAGAAACTGCCCTTCGAAAAAACAGGTGTGTAGGATCCTTCTTTATCTGTAAGTTGTTTTAGAATTCATGTAGAACCCACTTAAGGGGATTTAATCGAGTGAGTGGTGCTTTATTCAAGCATATGTTCTTTCAGCTTCACTGGATTACGTGTCAGAGATAGAGAAGGCCCTTTTTTCTTGTGTGTGTGAACAAAGGCTTCATGCTACAGATTGAGAAGGTGCTGGGAGCTCACTGAGGAACTGAAAATAGCCCAGCTGTACTAATACAGAAATAATTCTGTTGTTTTTCAACAGAATCATTAGTCCACATAAAGTTCCTGTGTTATAATGGCTAGATTGTTAAAAATGCTGTTCTCTGTAGATATAGAAAGAGTTTTCAGTAATTTTCTTCAGTAGTGATAATTCTTAGGAATATTTCTGCTCATTTATAGAATTGGGGGAGGTTTCATTTATTAGTGCATAAAAAGTACTTTGAATTAATGAGTGGCCAATGCAACAGAAAGGCTGTTTTCACTCTTTATTCAAAAGTTACAGTTAAGAAATAAAAAATATTTATTTGCATATCCAGGGATAGTTTTCATAATCATTGTCTCAGTCTACAGGAACATCTATCCCCCAGTGTTTCTAAAATTTGAATAAATTCATATTAAGAGTGTAATTGCTGGAGAATTAATTTGGTCTGTGCCTGCAGATGTGGTTTTTCACATGCATGGAAATTTCAGCTTTGAATCTAAGTCACACCATGACTACATTAAGTGTAAAAAACTACAAAGCAAAACTAGGGCAATGAGAGAGTATATGTCATCATGATACAGTTATTCACTCTTATCTAAGGAATGAAAAACAAAGTAAAATGAGGAGCTTAAACCATTTATAGAGATACAGTCCAGGAAAGAAAAGCTGTATGAAGTAATAAGGAAGTTAAAACACCCCTTTTGTGCTGACTGTTTCCATTTTAGGAGAAAGAACACCCTTCAGCATTTGTAATGCATATTCCTTATTTTGCATGGCAAAACTTACCCCTGGGGAACTTTACAGCTGGAGTACATACAGCACATAGGACCTGACTAGCTGTTCTGCAAGAGTCAAGGCAGGTCTCTTTCTTTGGAGTTTGTAGGCCTCCAGAGCTGGCTCATATGAGTTCAGAACTGACTGGTACATTCCCATCCCTGCAAAGTTTTCTTAGTTTGCTGCCAGTGTTCCTCTCCTTTACTGCTGGTGGCAAGGCTCTTCTGCCTCTCAGCTCTCATTGTTATTCTTATTGCTGTTATAGGTTAAATGACTGCTTGCCTTACGAGAAGAAAGTGTAGCCCCAGTGTGAGTGACTAGGAAGAAATACCATATTCCATGTTAACTCATTTTCAGCTTCACAGAAAAGAGGGACAGAGTTATTCATTTATTCAAACAGTGACCTAAAAACTTCCTTGTTACTAACAACAGTAGAGTACCTCACTCTAGCATAATGTCTGGAGCACTTTTTGTCACCTTAATGGGCTGCAGTGGAATTATTTGGAGGTTGGATCTGCAGGGGTTTGGTTTCTGCTATCTTTTGTGTATTATTTCTCCATTTCCTATCTAATATTCACATTTGCAAAATAATTTCCAAGTACAGTGTCTGGTTTTATGCTCAGTGTTGAGGTAGGAGGTAAAATACTACTTTGACTCTATCAACCCATGTTTTACAGATAATTAATTGGGTGACATTCAGGTCAACAGTTTTGCAGGTGTCTTACTCTACTGATCAGCTGTCTCAGTTGCACTCCCAGTCCTTTTTCTTTTTTTTTTTCTTTCTAGTCCCTAATTTGTAGATCTCATAGGATAGGAGCTCTTCTTTGCATGATATATATATACAAGAACAAAAAAATCCCCACCTCCTACTACTAGTACTACTTCCTAGGAAAATAGTGTTTAACTGTTAGTAAAACTAGACTTGAGTGAGTTTTAAATCATATTTTGTGCTACACAGCTGGAGAGATCAATCTTCTAGACAATGATCTGAGTGCTGATACTAAAGTCAAGCACACTTGGACCCCTGGAGCCTTGATGTACTATGGGAGAGCAGAGCTGCAAGCATCTGATCACAGGTAACTAAACAATCAGAGAGAGGTTAAAATGTGCCAGGTTAAAATGTGTCATGGTGAATTAGAACTTCAGAGTGAGGGACTAAGTCTGATTAAAACAGGAATTACACCCTTGTTCTATTTCAGTATCTGCTTGATAGATTTTATCATCTCATGGTGAGTTTTATACCAGAGTGGCAAATACCTACAATCATGTGTTTATTTTTCCTGCACAGTGATTGCAGCAAGGATTGGATAAGTTGCAGCAAGAGGTATAGAAAACAGAGCTTTTTGTTGTTTGGTTTTGGAAAAGCTCCAATACCTAAGGGAACTGCTCTGATGGATTTCCACTCAGCTTGCTGCAGGAGAAGAGGAGGTTGGGACTGTGTGCCCTGAAGAGGTGTAAGCCAGGCCACACAGGGACAAGTTTGGCCTCTTCACAGTACTCTAGTGTGGGGCTTCTGTTCCTCCTTTAAAAATGGAAATGGGAGAAGGTAGAAAAATCAAAGACCAGTGCTTCTGGTTGGTCTATATTACTAACTTACCTTTAAGGATATGAATGACCTGTCTTTTGATAAACTTGTTCTCTGCTTCACTTCTGAGAAACAAAATCTGTACTTCTGGTGGTCTTGCATGCCAGGACTGTTCTGTGCTCCTCTAGCAATGGAAGAACATGCCTCTTGCAATCGATTTCTCTGTGTCAAGGCTCTGACATTGCTGTGTTCTGCCAAACACAGTGGAGCTGCTGCTCTCATTATATAGGACCCTGAGGATGCAATCTGTGAAACATGACTGTTATATGTGGTTTTCTATTTCAGCAAACTTGACTCCAAAAGCTGGTTCTTAATTACAGTCATCAGGTTTGCTTTCCAAAGGTTTGTGCTAGAAAAAGGGCACAACTGTATGTTTGTGACATATAGGAATGAATTATGATTCACAATGCTTATGGAAATAGTTCATGCTTCCTATACATTTTCGCCCCTTATTATCCCTTTCTAGCCCTACTATTGCTGCTTTCGTATGTTCTGGTAATGTTGGTAATGTATTCAAGAGCCAGGTCTATTGTCAGTAGACAGCAGCAATTTTGACACAGTTGTAAGAGCAGCCATCCCAGTCACTGCTCTGCGTGTATATGCAGGTGAAAATATGAGAATGTGGATTACACCCACTGAGATGAGACAAGTTCTCCTCTTTCAAACAGCTCTCTCAATTTTATTCAGATCTAACACACAAAGAAGTAATTTGTAAGAAATGGCTCAACAAGTAAGTTTGCAGTGTTGGTGCTTATAGTGTAATGGATTGGCACATATTTGCTACATGATGATGTTAGACATCTAGAATACTTTGTCCTTAGTTTTTGGAAGAAGATATGTGTCCTTGTCTAACAGAAAATAATATATTTCCATCCTGATTTATAGATATTTGGGGCCACAGCTGTTTGATAATGAGAGAAGTGTCCTGATATTTTTGGTCTGTAGGTTTACCATAAGTGCTGCATACAACTGTTATTTCAGCTCACTTATGATGCGTCTTCACTGTTACATTCAGCTAATGCAGGACTGGGGAATATAATTAATAGTGTTCAAGGCATGATGTTGACCACTGCAGAAAAAAATGAAGCTTACTTGTTCTCCTTCTTTATATAGATTTTAATTTTAGGTAAGCACTTCTTATTTTTAAATTATTTTTCCTTTGCTTTATGTAGGCCAGTGTTAGCTATTGTAGAAGTGGAGGTTCAGGAAGTTAATGAAGCTGCCCGTGACAGTGTTTTCCGAGAAGTGTCATCTTTCCAGGGTCCACTGGATGCCACAGTAGTGGTAAATCTGCTATCACCAACACCCGAAGAGAAAAATGAATTTCCTGAAGACTTGCGTACAGAGCTTATGCAGATGTTTGAGGATTATGGCACTGTTGTTCTGGTCAGGTGAGTTTGGAATCTGAAATGGTATGGCATCTATTAGAAACCACAGACCAGAACATCCCTGTTGTCCTGACAGAGTTACCTTTGTATTGGAGGGAAGTATGTAGAACTCCTTTACTGCACTTTCAATTCTCCATTACAAAATTGAATGCAAGTGTTTTGAATATCTTATACTTCTCAGTAATCTTTTAAAGAAATAATCCAACAGCTCTCTTGTCTGAGTGGAAGGGAATTTTATTCAGTACAACACCATAAAGCAGAGACTTTGATGTAAATCATTATCTTTAGATTCAGGCCTCACTTCCAAGCATTGCTGCTTCTGGTGGATCCTCTGGCCCTGCTTCAACTCCTCTGGGGGCGTCTGCTCTCTTCCACCACTCTTTCACACTTGGCAGGATTTCCTGGCTGACTCTCCTTCCTGTTGGGGGTCATTTTGCTTGTTTGTTAACAGTACAGCTTCTCACAGAGCTATCACCCACTGGGTTTGAGAGGGAGAGTGTGATACCTTCTGTCAGAGCAGCTTAATTTCATTCTGATTGATTCTTTACAGGGCTCCAGCACAGCTGTGAGACTTCTGTTTGGAGAAATACAGGCGAAAGACCTAACAGTTGACCTCTGGGAAACACAGCCAAAAACTTGTTCATGTTTATTTGATTCATTTATTAGTGGAGAAAGCTGATGACCTGTTGTTGTATAGTTTTATGAAGTACCAATATAGGCTGAGGGTTCAAAAGCAGCCGTGCAGGCAAAACAGCACCACGTTGCTTGTGAAGAAAGGAGCAAGAAAATAACATGTTTTGGTGGATAGTTCTTGGGGATTTTTTTGTTTTTAATTGCTTTAAATCCTGCTGGAATACTACTCTTTGGGAACATCCCATGTCCTCTGAGGGGAAGGATATGCAGAGCCATGGAAGTTAGTCCAGAGGGAGTGTAGATATTGGACTGGGTATCGTGTCAACAGCAACTGAGATGTTTGTTCTGCGGTTCCAGGGGTGATCCAGAAAAGGGCAGGGTGCTGGGGTCAAACAAGAGAGGATTGGAGAGGAGCCCAGCTGGGATTCATAGATCATCTGCTCCTTCTCAAAAAGTGGAATTGTGAAGGAAAATACAACTAAAACCAAATGCATAGCACTGCACATGTATCCTGTATATAGATCTATATGGTAGTTTTCAGTCATGCTAGCCTTCAAAGAGTTTTATTCAATGGTGAAATAAAATGGTTTTTCTCCTCTGCCTTTTTTTCACTAGGATCTGTGGGGGTCAAATGCTGGTGACATTTGCAGACAGCAAGTCAGCTCTTCGTGTTATGGATATAGATGGTGCCAAAGTAAGAACTTTCTCAAACCTATCATAATAATTTCATAACAAATTTCTCAAAAGTGGTTGTTTAGAATGAAGTACTTGAGTTTCTACCTAAATCAAGTAGCATTATTTCAAAGAAAGTGCACATGAAGTCCCACATCTGCTGAGGCTATTAGTGCAGTATTTTAGTTTCAGGATGGCATGAAGTGACTTTTCATGGATCCCAAGCAGTGTTTAGGATCTGGCCTCTGACACCACTGCAGAACACATGGACTTGTTCGTGATTGTGTCTGCTTGAAGCAGTTCTCCTGACATTCTCTGTGACTGTACTATTGCCAAAGCATCTTCATGATTATGGTTTGGAGAATTTTTGTTTCTCCAGTGTATCAAATAAGCTCCTTCTGCTAAGCTGTAACATGATTCATTTGCTTCCATGGCAAATCCAGCATTAGCAGTAGGTGTTCACCTTCCCATCCCCTGCTTTTCCTTCCCACACACGTACTCTACTAATCATCAACCCCCTGTGGAAAGAGCTGTTTGTGGGGCTGCCCTGTAAACGCAATACTTAAGTAATGGATTTAACTCTCATTCTTCTTTCGTATTTGCAACTTTATCTTCTAATTTGACTGCTGCCGTTGATGTAATTTATAGCACAGACTGAAACACTGTTGTATGCACACAGTATGTGAAGGTGCTGGGAATCTGAGTTGGGAACTTTTCAAACTGATTTTCCCGTCAAAACTGCTGGCTTGTCTGTGTTTCACCCCAAATGTCATAGAGCAACACACATAAGCAGCTGAAGTCCTAATCTGTTTGAAAATATACCTTCCATATACATCGTAGATGATATTTTCTGGTCAGAGTCTCCTTACAGGTGGCAGCAGTACAAAACTCTTGTGTGTTTTAAAGCTCTGACTCAAAAATGGCACCCTCCCATGCCAGTATTGCTATTCCAGTGTTGTTTTGATGATATTTGATGTTTTACCTATTTCTCCAGTATTTTCCAAATGCAGCAGCAGTGCTTTTGAGTTGTGAAGTTAATTTTCTTTCAGGAATATTGTTGCAATCTGAAAACTTTGTTAGGGGGTAAGAAGAGTGTTTCCTTTCTGTTTAGATTCTGAAGTGAAGCTTTAGTCACATCAGTTTCTGAAGCAGTTGTACAACTTGGTCAGAGCATGGTGCTAACATTGGGGTCCTGGGTTTAATGACTTCTTGGGCCATTAATAGTTGGACTTGATGATCCTTCTGGGTCCCTTCCAACTCAATCTGTGATCTGTGTGATTCTGAACAGGCTGGCAGCACTTACTTATTCTGTTTGAGCATTCTCATTTTGTGAAGGTGCTTGGCCAAGGGAAACAATTCTTTCTGTGCTTAGGTTAGAGGCAGAACAGTGAAGATCCAGCCTAAAACTAAGGACTGGCTAAAGGGCCTTCAGGAGGAAATTGCACGAAAACGAGACAGCTTTGTCCCCATGTCCCCCACAGCAAACTCCCATCTTCTGGAGGAAAATTTTGACTTCTCAAGTTTGGACTATGAGTCAGAAGGTAAGCAACATGTTTCTAAGCTAAGTAGTGAGAAATTGCTTTGCTGACTTTGGTTGCACAGAGAAAGTACAGTATGAGTGTCAGTGGCACCTTAATTTGTAACAAAGCCACACTTAAAAAGACAACTCAAATTAAAGCCATGACCTGACTCTGCCTAGGCATAGAACTGTTACTTAGATCATCGTGTCAATTTAGGGTTATATGTTAGCAAATTCAATGTATGGTACAGCTGTCTGTAGAAACACACTAATGAAACATAAGGTGGTTACAGAAGAATCTTGCCCAGCCTATATATTAGATTAACTGATAGTATAGATTAATTAATTGGTAGTGTAGAGAGACAGAACGTGAAATTGCTCATTAATTCTTTGTTATCTAATATTTTAATCCAGGTGACATAGAGGATGAAGATGATTATTTAGAGGATGCCCTGTGTCAACACCTGGCAGCAGACACAGCAGAAGATATGTCAGAGCGCCCTGGACACTGCACATCTGTAGCTCTTTCAAACAAATCTGGACAAACCCCTCACCTGTATAGAGGTAAAGTATCCACCTTCCTTAAGACCTGAAGGATTGTTGTTTGTTCTCCTGTTGTATGTGTTTCCCTGTTCATTTATATTTTCATTTTGGGTTCTCCTGTAGTACCTATTCATGCTCAACTTCCCTTGAGTTAGTGACTGTAGCTGAGGTCCTCAGGCATAACAGCAATGCAAATGATGAGACTTAGATTCTCCTCTCTTGGCTAGGGCAAGTCAGGAAAGCTGAAAAATGCTGGTTTTCCTTTTCTAGCCAGAGGAAATGAAATCTTTTTATCCATTTGATGTTGTTTGGCACCAGAACATACAACAAAAATTGACGTGCAATTTTCTTATTGGTGAGGGCCAAAGCAAAATCAAACCAAAATAATCCTGTTGATTCAGTGATGGGCTCATCTCTGTCCTTTGAACAGTAGCAGTGGCAGAGCAGTCAGCTGTAATCTGGGAGTTTGTTGTGTTCAAATTATTTCAGAGGCCTGTCTGAAGTTTCTCCTTTGTTCCCATTTGATTTATTTCTGAAGGAGTCAAGGTTCATAGAATATATATATATATATATAATTATTCTTTAGGTTCTTCATAAATGTATTACCTTTTTCCTGGGTTACCTGGCTCATTTGCATATTATTGTGAAGTGACTTGCTAAAAAGAAGATAAAGGTATGGAGAGAAAACTGTTCAAAATTGCAGCAAGAACTAGCCAAGCCAGTTGTGGTCTTACAATGGAATATGATCAGGACATGCTTCAGTGGCCAAGCACTGACAGGCTGTGATATGTATTAAACACTTAATTGTGACAGCAAGTGATTCAGTAGCTGTCATTCTGCACTCTCTCAGAAGTGCTTTGTCTTCTGACATAAAAGTGAAAACTTTTAATACCTTCAAAGGTTGAGTCATAAGTAGAGTTCAAAAAGATTAAATTAAATTTGTACACTTACACAGACAGATTTTCCAAACAGAGTGATTTATGGCTTTCTTGCCCACCTTGAGTCAGAGGCTGGGTTCAGTGTGGCCAGACCCAAAAGCCTGTCCCTGAGTCAAAGAGTAATCAGTCATTATTAAATACTGTGAAGTCAATCACTTTGCATTATAGGGTGCCTTGCCCTCCAAGCACCTCTGGCCTACTGTGTGATGATTCATTAAGCCACAGAGAATTGCAGTGAGTCTTGTCACCCACACTGACTCTTCTCCACAAAAAAAAAATCACAAAGTAAATAGAGGTTATGGGGTATAGTTTGAAGGAGATTAAGGTGGGGTCATGGTCTCACATAACCCAAAATATGATATATTCAATTAATCTTAAAGTGTCTGCAATTTCAGATTCTTCCATAAGCTTCCAATTCTGCCTGAGTAACTCCTAACTGAAGATATGATGACTGTGTAGACACAGATGGAATAGTGGCAGGCACAATAGTGTGTATGTGTGTTTCTGAGGTCAGGGAAGGGCACAGCTTCCTGAAACTGATGTCCCTGCCAGCAGCCTTTCAGGGACAGAATTGAGTGGTAATGGCCGGCTTTTGTTGTGCTCAATTTTACTGCCAGAACTTCAAACCATGCCTCCAGATGCCTGCATGAGTCCTTGGGTCCTGCTGATGGGCCTATATCTGCAGCTTAGAAGTACTGAAAATGCAGAGAGCATGGGGAGGGCGGCTGGGCAGACCACAGGCTCTGTCTCTGTGGCTGCCATCTGCTGCTGAGTGGGAGCAGGAAGCTGTGAGGCAGCTCGTGATTCCCTGCAGAGAACAGCTTTCCGAAAAACAAGAACTTGTTTACAAATGCCTGAAGTGCAAGAGACTGTTGCTGCATAATTCCTTCCCCATCTCTCCAAAACACTGGGACAAAACTAAGCCCAGTGAATCTCGGAGCTCTAAAGAACAAGAGCTGCATAGCAGGGCAGCCATGGCAGGGTGAGAGGACCGAAATGCAAGTCCTCACTATTGCAGATGGAGGAGAATAAAGCAGCCCATACTTCTCCCCTCTCCAGCTGTCAGAAAGGCTTAGAGGAGCTGAAAGACTGAGTAATTAGTTAGTGATCTAAGGTGCAGCCAAGAGCTAGCAGATTGAGGCCACTGTACCTGTTAGGAGATGTTGCTGAAAAGCAGAGATGTGATGATTGAGCCATTCAGACAGATTTTTCTCTAGTATAAAAACAGTTCTCCTGTGCAAGAAAAGGTGCCTAATCCTCGAATGGAATTCCTGTGTTTGGGATGGAAAGTAAGGAATTCACCATGACTAGCCATGACAGTTTGAGCGGGAGCAGTTTGCCACTAAGTCTGGCTGTCTAACAAGGTGCCCAGTAACCCTGGAGTCAGATGCAGGAATTCTTTGTGTTGGTGCACACAGCTAACAAATGGTGGAAAAGGAGAGAGAGAGAAGGAAGTGTTTGTCAAAAGGGTAGATGTTTCCTGCAGTGGGAGCAAGCAGAATTGGGGGAGAGCAAAAAATGTGAATAGAGCTGTCATGTTGCTCAGAGACCTGGCTGAGGCTTGCCACTCATAATCACCTCTCTCCTGACCTTTCAGATCTGTTGCCACTTACCCAGTGTGTATCTAACACAGACACTTTCTAAAATGTCCCTAGATGATGCAGACCTGGCCGATTTGAAGCAGGAGCTGGAGGGAAGTGGGGAATGCCGGCGCCGGATTCCAAGCAGGTCTCTGTCCATTCCTACCAGGCCTCGGCCACTTCAGCCACCACAGAGGCCTCCCCCTCCTGGTAAGATGAACTTTCTTTAATGTGGTGTGGGCCCCAGCTGAACAGTTTCTGCCTGCCATTTCTGGGTGACAAAGAAAGTAATACCTTGATCTGAAATCTCAGGCTGTCGAGGGACTTGTACTTACTTCCCAGCCTGTTTCAGCCTGAGCATTACTGCCATTAGTAAAGGGAGAAGTTTGTCTTCAGGATGACAGATACTCCACAAAAAAATTGTCTTTAGCAAGGACAGGATAGCCCATATGTTTCATACTAGCTCACCACTCAGGTTAGCAAGTTGAGCAGTCATTTTGTGGCAATAAAGATATTGGTATTTATGCCACTGACTTACAAAGTCACTGAGTGTTTTCTTGCAGTTTTTCAGATTCTGAATTAATTGTAATCAGAATTTTAAAAATCTTTGGCAAAATTCTTATTCAGGACTATTTTTGCCTTTTCCTTCTTGGCAAGTAATTCTTGTGTTTATGAAAGAAATGCAAAGTGGATTATGATTTTCAGTGAGGCACAAATGGAAATGATGCTCTTTACCTAAGCTCTGCTCCCCTGAGATGCCATCCAGAGCTGTGTTGCTCCTGCTTTCATGGCTGCTTCTGGATGAAAGCTGATTACTAGATGAGCATAATCATATTTGCCTCCTGTATTAGACAAGCTATACATCATGTTTTCCTTGCAGCCCAAAAGTCTCTCTTTGGTGTACATTTTCTAGACTTAAATTAGAAGTTCTGTGATGATCACCTGATAGAAGATGAACTCTTTAGGATTACTCATTCATTTTTGAGTCTGTTGCACAGAAGTGCCAATACTGGTATCTGTATTTCTGTGCCTAAAATGCAATGTTAATGCTCAGCTGTGGTCATCTAATTAATTAAATGAAAGAAAGACTAACTACAAAACTGCGTCATGAAACAGTTCAAGATTTTGAGAAGGTGATGGTATGCACATTGGTTTTGCTCCATTGCAGATAAAATTTTGTATCAGCTCTTGAATGTAAAAAGCCATTTTTTTAATTCCTCTTCCAGCTGGAACATCAGGCAAAAAGTCCCCCTCAGATGGTTCCCTGTCTCCAGGAAGCCATTCCACCTGCTCCATCCTGGCAACGGCAAAGCTGCTTCCCGGAGCCCCTCAGCAGCCAGTGAGTCCTGCTGCTCAGCATGGCCCCTTGGCATTGCCCTGATCCCTCCCTTCCACACTGAGAATCATGTACAGGATGCACCTGTCATACAAGGAAGGAAGTCCATCACATGTCTGAGCTGAAAATGCAAAGATAACTTCTTGCACTGCAATACTAAACTGTAGGCCCTGTTAGGCAGCAGAAAAAGGTTAATAAATTAACAGGAGTTAGGAAGGCCAAAGAGGGGGAGAGAGAGTGAGTGGTGTAAGACCAGAGCACTGTTGCTGCTTTCTGACAGATGCTAACTTGAATTTTTGATACCATAATTTCTCACCTCTGTTTTGTTGGGCCATGCTAGTGCCCAGAATGCAGGAAAAGTCTTGACCACTGCCAGCAAGGCTGTTAGTCCTCTGAGGAGACCAAGACCTGAATGTGGAAATGCCTCCTCACTCCTGTCTTGCTGGATGAGGACCCTAATACATTGAACAAGAGATGGCTAAGGGACTAGCTGTGGCACACAGGCACTGGCCTTCTGTCAGCTGGCAGCAAAGATGCACAACTTGCTAAAAGATTCCCATTTCTTTAGTATTTATAGATCACTTGCAAGAACAGAATTTTACAGGTGTATGATCTTAGCTGTAAAATTAGAAGTGTACAAGAAAAATCAATTCTCTCAAGAAGATTAATTATCCTATATTTTTTAAAGCCCAAAGTCCGTACTGGAATAAGCAAACCTTACAACGTCAAGCAGATCAAAACAACCACAGCTGAGGAAGCAGAAGAAGCTATTAGATGTCTTATGGAGGCCAAAGGAGGTAAGCACAGCTTTCTAAAGATCTTTAAATAAAGAAAACTTTAGGTTTATTCATCTCACCATAGCCCAGATGCACATATTCCTATTCAGAATTTCACCTGAACACGTTCTTGCAAAATTGTATGTAGTATTCTATGTCAGTTCTGATATTAAGATGATTAAAATTTTATATTTTCAAGATGATTAAAATTTTATGTTTTGTTGTAGAACCTGCTACTAGGAGAACCTTGGGTTATTTATGCCCAGATTTAGTCAGAAAAATTAAAATATAAAGATGGGATTTTATTAAACGGATGGTGCCTGTGTTAGCTCAGACTTGCATAAAGGATATTTGCTGCTCTATTTACTGAATGCTCACTATTCCAAACAGAACCTCAGAGCAAATGCAGCTCTAGGAGAAATAACCTGGATTCTGTTCACATTTGAACAGCAAGTATAGCTGTAACCTAGATAAAAGCTTGCACTACTTCAGCTTGAATAGCTAAGCTAAAAGGCTACTCTGTGCTTAGGCTCTCTGTGTAGTCCCTGGAGAAGAGAGCTTCTTGCAAGGGCAAGTTAGAGCACAAAACTAGCTTAGGTACTGTGAGTGTACCCCCAGGGTTGCATGCAGTCTTTCTGCTGATGCTGTATGAATGAAAATGGCTACCTGAGTTTGCAAGGCTCTCAGTTTAGCAGAAAATTATCCTTTTTCATTTCTATGTAGAATGAATACAGTCTGGAATAATCCCATTTATTTAAAAATACCATAAACACATATTGATGTTTGTTCCTCAGTGCTGTTCATTTCATTTTGAAATCAGATTTATTCTCCATTGATTTTGAAATTCACATTCACTTGGTGTGGTAAGAAAACTAGTCTGGTCAGCATCACTTCCTGTCCCTTGTACTGTGCCACCAGTTGGCACTTACAGTTCTTTCCAAAGTGCTCTACAAGATGCACTTGGTATCGTTGGTTTTCCAGATAATGGCAAAAGGATGCTCAGACCTTGAGCCCAGTACTCCTGAACCCCCAGCCAGTGTTTTTGCCACTTGACCAAATGGTGGCACAGCACTTCTAGTTTGGCATGAAATTATTTCAGATGGAGAAGTTTCTCCCTAACAACCTCTTACAGATGTTACTGGTTTGCAAAGGTCTGTGCTTAGTTCCAAAACCTACCTTCTTGGCCTGAGTTGGCCCTATAGGCATGAACATTTTGGGAAACATAGCTGCGAAAGGAATTAGCTTGAATCTATGTTCTGATCAGGCCAGGATGCCATATTTGGTTTTGCTTTTCAGGAGTACAGGAAGATGCAGTAAAGCCTGTTCCAACCAGGAACCAAACTTCCTCCAAACCTGAGGCTCTTCCCAGCCTCACAAAGTCAGCATCATTTCAAGGGTTGCAGGCAGGAGCAGTGCCTGTGCCTCATCGCCCACCACCCAAAGTTCCAACTGCAAAGAAGCCAGTGCCCCTGCAAAGGACTGGAGTCAAGGTGGAAAATGTAAGAGAGTTGCATCAAAATGCATCCAGCTTCCATTACACAGTGTAAATAATGGAAGAGTGGGCTAGTTGTTTTTTGCAGGAACTCCTGTCATGTCAGCAGGTGCTGGAATAATTTTGTGTGTTACAGTCACCAAGGCATAAAAATGCAAGAAAGATTGGAAAGAGAGTCATATTCAGCTTTTGCATTTGTCAGTATATTCTCTTTTTTCCTTCTGGTTTGTCTAAACCTTTTCAGGATTGAAGACTCATTTGTTCTTTACCACAGTCTCTACTTTTGACAATAAGTGGTATGCTTTGTAAAGATTTGAGGCAGCTTCTTCATCAGTTCTGTGTCCTGTGTCCTTTCTTGCTTTTCTTGCAACCTTGTAACTGGATTCGGCCTTTCAGATGAATTCTGGAATCTACTCAAGAGTTCATATTCCCAAAATACAAAGCTGTAGGTGTTCAGGTTTTAATATATGTCAGGTCTCTACAAGGGAGACAATAGTTCACCTCTAGAGCTGCTAAAATGATTATCTAATTTGTAAAGCAATTTGAGTACAAGAGAAAGGCAAATATAACCTTTTATATTCTTCCTTTGACATAATCACTGCTAAGGAAGCTCTCCTCTAAATTTTTAGGGCTCATGACTTACCTTCCTTTGGTGAAGGCACTCCTTCTCTGTAATGGACTTCGCTGTCTTTGCTGTCTTTACTTAGCAGATTCACCAAAAAACCCAACCCAGACAGCATAGTCTATGCCAAGGAGTGGACAGTTTGTTTTGTTTAAGTTGCCACCATTCCCAGGTCACTCTTGAAAGCTGCTGAGAGGGATTGCTATTTTGATATCAGTTACATGAAAGCTTCTGCACGAATAGATCGATTTCAGTTTGACTCTGCTCTGGAATGCCACTCCTTCCTCCATCTGAGGGAGGTCAGATAGGAGTTGTGTACTTGAAAACCTCTACCCAATCCCCCTCTACCACAGTCAAACATAGGCAACTTAATAGCACATAGGAAGAAGTGGCAAGGGATGTCCAGCATGAGATACTGACTAAATATTTTGCCTGCATGAAAAAGCCTGTACATTATCTTTTAATACTGTGCAAGAGTAATAAAAAATTTAAATGCTTTCATTCAGTCATACAGAGTATGAGAAATCTGAAGCAGTCCTTACTCTCCTAAACTGAGCTGGGCTTGTTATTTATATACTTTTAAATGCTGGATGTATGCTAGACTGGACTTTGAGAGCTTATTTTTATCACCAGCATCAGAGAGACAGGCCAGAGCCCTTAATGCATTTATTGGGTTAGCTTAAGCTAATTCTCCTTCAACCTTATCTATCTAAATAAGCTACACCTAAAGGCATGGGCCTCTCTGTACCGTCTTGCTTAGGTACTATTAGTCATCAGAGAGATGTAACAAGTAAGTAAGACCTCAGACCTGTGTTAATTTGGCCCAGAGCAAAATCCTAACCCGAAAAGGGAGATGATCAGAAAGAGCTGTGAGTGATCAGGCTGTAGGGTCCTGGTGCTTCACAGCTCTCTGAAAGTGACTGCAAGGCACAATGCATGAGGCCAGAGCCCAGCAGGTACAGTGGAAAACTGTGCTGTCAAGCCTGCTCTTTGTACTGCTTTTTTTTCCTTCCAGGACTGTCAGCTTTTCTTAGTAACGCTGTCAATTACACTTGCACCAGTAGTGACTCAGAGTTTAAGGTCTCTTTTTGTTCTCACATTTCTTCTTCCATTTCCTCCTCAGGCCATGGCTCCAGAAGAGCAATTTGACCAACAGACAGCACAGTCTCCTTTTGGCTTGCTAGAGCCCCTAGAAGCTGGAGCTATTCTTAGTCCAACCAAGATCACTCCAGTCCCTAAACCCAGAACACAAGCTGGGAAGCTGCAGGAGAGCAGGGGCAGCAGTGAAAGGCAGCCCCTGTCAGCAAGCACAGCTGAGGCCGTTGTACTGCCTCCCCAGAACACTCCCTTTGCCCCAAAGGTGCCACCACGAAGGAAGAAGTCGGCTCCTGCAGCTTTTCATCTCCAAGTTCTCCAGAGCAGTGACAGCCCCCTTTTTAGTGGGTCACTGCTCAACTCCAACAACAACAACCCCGGGTCCTGCCCCCAGACTCATGGCCCTGCTCACTTGGGTCCTACAGCCTCTGCTGGCCCAGAAACCAGCACCACTCAGCCTTTGGCACCAAGTGCTGCAGAACTGATGGCAAAGCTCCAGGGCCCTTCTGTACCAGCAGGCCAGCATCCACAACGACTGGATACCAGCTCCCTTACAGAGAACACCAATCTTCTGGACCTTGACATGCATTCTTCCTTCCCTCTTTCCATACAGGCCCCATCAACTACTTCTCCAGCACACACTTCAGAAAATTTAAATAACCCCAATCCAAAGGATTTCAGTCACTGGGTTACATTTAGTGATGATGAAGACAGCAGTGCAGTAGCAGAAGGGTTTAATAAACTGCTTGTCTTAGAACAAAACAAAAATACCTTAATGAAAACAAATACTGATTTAGAGTTGTAAAATTTTGCCCCCTTAGTGTTCCAAAAGAAATCATAATTATGATGCAAAATATTTTTTTTTTTTATTTAATGCAATAGATCATCTGTCCATGCTACATTTCATTTTCACATTTAAAGATACGGCCCCTGGAGGGAAGTATACAGAGTATCTACAACCTAACATTTCATTTAAAAACTTCCTTATTCTAAGTTATTTCTTTTTATTAATCCATCTTAAGATGTTTTATTTCATTTCAGGTACAGATCATATGTAAGAACATGTAATAATGTATGGAAAAAATGCATTTAAAAAAGCATTTTCCTGTGAAATGTGCATTTAAATCAATTTCTGTTTGAAATAAAGCATCCTTACTTCGAAGAGTTAGGCTGCCACAATTATTCTGAAATGAACATCCAAATGGAGAATGTACACCAGTATAACAGCAGCTGTAACACTGGTAACTCTGCTGCAAGTTTCCAAAACACCCTAGTTTTTGTTCCCAAGCCCATGTCCAACAGCATACTTTGAAAAAGAACTGTAGTTTTCCACATGTGGTTTCACTGCAAAGAAATGCTACAGGCTGCTTGTGCATTGTCTGTGCAGATCCTGAGGAAATACAGGGAATGGCTGAGACCAACTGATGCCACAGGTACTGGCTTAGGCGTGTCTTATGCTAAAAGCAGTTTAGCAATTCAGTGTTGTGTCCCTGTTCCCACTCAGTGTCTTCATAAGCCAATGTCATGTCAGTCTTCTTTCCACAGTGCAGATGAGGAATGAGCTGGTCCTTTTTGCATTGCCTGTGGAGTAGAACTGCGCACAATAGATGCCATTTGTGCAAGGCAGGCAGTTAATAACCAGATTGCAACTTGTCATGGTAATTTGTTAAGAGAAGCATCAAGATTTTCCATTATTAAAGCAAGGAGAACATTTTTAAGCAGGTGGTGAAACTAAAAAACAACAAATGTTAAAAAAAAATCATAAGATGTATTTTAAAAGTTAAGAACTTTTTTTTTTCTTTTTCCATAGGAAAATTAATTGGCTTGTTCTGAGCTTCTTGAAGACTGGGAATTTAGCCATTTTCTTCCCCACAATGTCTACCTGTTTCTCTGCCACTGCCAAATTTTGAAAACAAGATGTCCTGTAAGAGAGAATGCTGCCTTTGAGCACCTGTCATCCTCCTCTGCTCTCTCGTTTCCCAGACACTTTAAAAACATCCCCAGAATCTTCAAAGGCCAAGCCCATAAAGCCCAGTGTTAAGCTTCTCGTGTGAGTGTCAGTTTAACATGGTTGCAGGCTGGTGAATAATATAAGATACTAGTTTCCCTACAAGATGACACAAAGCCTTTGCCTCTTAGTCCTCCTCTTAAAAAAAATACAGTGAATATTTATGGGCACATCTCAGTATAAAATATTAGCAGTAAAAAAGAAAGAGTACGGTATATGACCACATCCAACATTTTCTGCAAAGATAATTAACAGCTCTAGGACAGCTAATTTACATGTTAATGAAAGTGTTAGCAGGAAAGCCAATTAAACTGGATTTATACAAGTCAAATAAAATCTGCTTTATTACTCTCCTTGAATAAGAGACGGATGTGGCCTTTAGCATTCTATCTTAAGTCTGTGTCTGTGGCAAGCTGCCCACTGAAGGATGAATCCCAGCAGTTCGCTGGTTTATGCTATCAGTGACAGCAGATACTGCTCAGTTGCAGCAAATCAAGGGAAGGGGACAGTCAGTCCAGCTGAAAAGGTTACAGCACAGAATGAAGAATTTCCTGTCTCAATAAATTACCTTCCACACTGGTACCCAAAATCCCAGCCAAGTGTTATCTCAGAGGCAGGAGCTTGTGACCAGCTTGTGACCTGGTTTTAGTTTCAATGGTCAGAGGAAGCAAAGCAGAGCCAGACTTGCTCCATGTTTGGGAAATCACTACTGGAAACTCTGACTGCAGGAGGCAGTGATTCATTCCTTGTCATTTGGGATTAAGCCAGGCCCTACCATGTGAAAAGAGGCCAAGTAACCTGAACTCTCATTACCTGATGTCCACAACCAGGGAACCCACAGCACAGCTCTGTTCTCAGCTCTGTTGCCTACCCTCACTGGGATATAATCAATGGAAATCACTGTCCTCAGGGACAGCTGTCAGCCTTCAGGACATCACGTGAGCTTGCCCAGAGCCTGCAGTATTGCAGTTTCAAGTTGCAGTAGGCACCTGGTTGCTCTGGTGCATTTGCACTTGGGGTAAGTGGTTCTGGTTCTTCTTGGTAAAGCAACTGCCTGATTTAGCTTTTTTAGGGGGGTTACCACTGAAACGAACAAAAAGAAAGTAAACCAAATCATTGGTTAGAATTTTCACTTTGACAAAAACCAGTGTTTTTGCTTTTCCCTTTTCATCCAGAATTGCCATTTTCACCAGATGGAAAATTTCTCATTTCCAGCCAGCCGCTCCAGGTGGCACCAGAAAGCACAAGTCACAGCAATTGAATACTTGGTGGCTGTTGCTGCTAGAAACACCAACACAGTTACACCAGACTGCTGGACAACAAGGGCAAGAGAGACCAACCCCTTTTAGCCCTCCCTTCCATCTATTTACATCTGCCACAGTGCAGATGAGACATCATCTCCTCAGACAACCCACACACAAACCTGCCTGCCACACCTCCAGCTGAGCAACTGGGTGGGATTAGAAGAGTAGTTTGAGACCCGAGAATTTACAGAAAGACACCAGGAAGCAAAAAAGCATCCAATTCCTGATGGGAAGCAGACGCAAATGCTACGCCACAGACCTGCTGGCCCTCAAACTAATGTCTGTGCACGCTTTAGAAGACACTGCAGCAAAATCCAAAAGCACAACTGACAAACTGCTGAGTTTGGGAAAACATGCCTGACCAGCCGCCCCCAGCGCTGTGCCCGCTTATCCAAGTGAAGGGTAATGTTACATTCTCCCAGCACAAGACAATGCCTAAAAAATATGCAGGCCTTTAACAAGAATGAACATGGTCCAGAGTACACAGCTGGCAGATCATTAACCTTTAATACACTTTGCGACATATCCAAGACATTTTAAAGTATCACATTTTATTACTATTACTATATTAAAAAAAACCCAAACAACTAACCCCCAACCCAACAACCCCCCACCAAATATTAGTTTCAGAAGTTACACATATATAAATAAAGTTACAAAAAGGAGAACATTGCCTTAAGAATTCCAGTTACAAAACATAGATGCATTTACTAAGATTAATGTTTTATATCACTGATCTGAATCTGTGTAAGCCAAAGGAGTCTATTAAAACCAATAGATTTGTCACATGAAACAAGCATTTAGTTATTAGAAGTCTTGTATATTCACCATGAATTCCACATACTCCCACATAATCTACTCTGTGAATACAAAGTGTACTAATATATTTACACTGAAGTCTAAACCACAGTGTAAAAAATATAAAGCTCTTTAGAAATTAGGACATTTCTGTTACATTTTCTATACAAAATACTGCCATGCAGTGTTTTTACCTACATCTCCTTGGGGGAGGGAGGAAATTGCTCTTTTTGCCAGTGTGGTGCTGTACAGTCTCTGTACCACTCTTGTGAATTTTACTTTGCAACTCCCTCAACTTCCAGAAGCATATTTTGAGCTGCAGTGTCCTCCTAGGCTGCTCTCAGGACCTGGCAGGACTGCAGTGCCCACGGCACCAAGCCCATGCAGAACTGCAAGGTGCATCCACCTCCTTAGCAGTTTTCACAGCCATTGTTTGAAGGGCAGTAATATTGGATCCAGCTCACAGGAGTGACATGAGGAGACACCTCAAGCCTGTCATCAATACAGACCTTATTTAACAAATGGTCAGCAAAGGCAGTACAGCCTTACACAGCCCATTTTGTTTTCAGAGAGGGGTGCAGGTGTAAAGAAGGAAGCAAAGAGACCACAATAACATGAGGCTGCTTTTAACCACAGTGCAAACTATCTAAGACTTCAAAAAAGTGACTGTGCATTGCCATATTTTTATTTATCTAAAAATACTGATTTCTCATCAGTACAACAGGGTATCCTAAACATAAACTCAAATAAGACATTGCTGTTTTTCTCTGTATCTATACCAACAGATATATTTGGGCCCCAAGAAACCAAAACATTTGTGGTAATTTCCAGTGAGGCCTTACCATCACCTGGTATTTTTCCTGCTTTACTTTCTTCTACCTCAGCTCCAAACTATAAGCATTAGCTTTCTTGTTAGGGCCTACATTTGTGCTCCACCTGAGCATTTTCAATGCTCTTCTTTAAATCAGCTACAGAAAAGTTTCTGTATGAGTAACACGAGCCAGGGATTTGAATGCACCAACTTCTTGGTGTATCCCAAAAGCAAAGCAGAAAAGCTGAGCCCATCAAACACATCTTCAATGTGAACAAGCACAGAACTGCCCTGACCAGATACACACTGTCCTAAGGAAAGCAATCTCACAAGTTGCTAAGATTAGGAGGGAAATGCACAAGAAGATGAATTTTTTTTGTTTTCATTAATATAAACAGACTAAAACAATGATAATTTTCTAAGCAAAGCAAGCTACCAACCTGTCTCTTTTCATGCAGAAAAACAGATGCTGTGTCTGCTGACCAGTCTGGGTGATCTATTAAATGAAAAGGCAAATGACAAAATCCCCTAAAATTGGGCCACTAGACCAAAATGCTACTTGAACACAGTTTTTTCCGGCTCCAGTCAGGTTACCCTAACAGAGACAGTAAACCAAAACTTTGCAGCAGCCATATGCTGCTTCTGCCCTTTGACACCAAAAATAACCACCTCATTTAATTGTTTCTAATCCTCTCCGTAAGACTTTATCCCAGGTATATATTTACCTGCTTTCAAAGCAAGCTTGGGGGTTTTTTTGCTCAAAGAAGATACCTTGGGAATGCACTTTGGTTTTGCCAAGTTTGTATTTGTTTTGAATGTATTTTGAAAACTACACTGAACAGGTGTCTGAAGTTCTAGAAGTACAGGAAATTGTTCAGCAGCAGATACTATTGACCCAGCACCCTTGTAATTCTGCAGATCCCCTGACAAATATTAGGAGAAGTTTCTGTGTTACACCAAACACAGGACACAAGCAGGAAAGGATGGCAAAACCTCAGTCTCACAGTTCTTGGGCTAAAACATCCTGAATGAACTTCAGTGTACGTTGATACAGGAAAGCATCCTTCTTCTTTGGCTTGCAAATATTCAGATGATTAACATCCACTGGAATAAGGTCTCCAATTCCTATGTCTGGGAAAGGGGGAAAAAAAAAAGAAAAATAAAAAAAAAAAAAGAGCAATCTACCAGAGTTCATAAGATGATCTAGACTGAAAAGAACATCTTGCATTAGCAATTTCTGTCTCAAAAGCAGCTTCTCCTATCTTCAATAAAACTCTTTGTTCGTCATTATTTTTTCATGTGCTAAAAGCATCAGTATACTCAGTTATGGCCTGATAGAGCTCTGTGTTGCCACAAAACCCACACTGGCACACTACACCATTAGGTCAAAGTTCTACTGTCTTTGTTTGAAATACACAAATGTACATTTCTCCATACAGACAACATTGCTGAAACAAAACTTCATTTACTGATAGCACAGTCCTGACTGAGGTTTAAGCATTGATATGATCAGGGATGTAGTTTAATGCATGGTATCTTGAATCTGATCACCACTAATGGCCCATATTCCTTACACAAATACTTTGACATGGACATTAAAATTTGGACTAGAATGAACCTGAAATAGGCTGCAAAATCACTATGCACATTTCCAGGTAAATGAAATATTTACATTGCTTAATTGTAGAATACAAATATTCCATTTTCAGCTACTGATTTTGAGCACACTGCAACATTTATTCTTTCCTGACAGCCATCACTACTAACTTTCCAGTAAGGATGCTGTGACTGCCACATTCCAGTTTATTCACCCATCTTCTAGAGAAATCCTCAATTTTTGACTTCTGTTCTTTAACCATGTAAAATTACACTAGAGCAGGATGAAGCTCTGCTTTCATGTGCCCAAGCAGACATGCAAGAAACAGGGAACTTCTGCTCATCAGCCTGTGTTCTGAACAGTGAATGGCCTGCTACTGAATTGCCATGCTCCCTCCAAAGGTTTTCAAGAGCACTCCAGCTGCACTAGGTGTCACCCCTGTATGAGGAGAGACATACTACAAAATTACAGTCCACAGTGCTCATTCCAGGTCTGTTATTCAGCTCTCTTTTAAACGTTATTTTGCTAAATAATAACAAAAAAGGTCCAGTTTTCCAGTCCTTGCCAATAAAATTGTAAAACAATTTTTGCAAAATATTGCTGCTCAAGAGGACATAATGTAAAAACGCTGCTAAATAGTGACTCAGAAAAATAGGGATGTATAGTCCGCCTTTTTCAGAATATCTGACCTTGCACTCTAGTGGATTTAGCTGGTGGAAAGCCTGGTCTAAAACCTAACAAAGCAATGGTTTCTGGCTTTTCAGATACCTTGGACAGTGCAAAAGAAAGACTGAAAATATAAGACTTAAAACAGTTTTCTAAGTTGAACGCACATAAAAGCAAGGGGGAAAGAAGTGTTGTTTCCCCTTCTCCTACAAAAGGCAAAAAGATGGCAGGAATTCTAATTTAGGAGGCAAACTCTATTGCTGGAGTTCACAACATGTGGAAGTGAAACGATTCTTAACACTGAAAACCAACTTTGTGATTTTCTCCTTCCATTAGCAATTTACTAATTTTCTTTCTTAGTTTTTTAAAGGAGAAAATAGCTGGAATTTACAGAGGCACTGAAACACTATGCATCCTACCTATACAAAGATAAACCACAACTGGTCATAATTCCAAAGGAAAGAGCTCCAACATTAAACCAGGGTCTACCCTGCTTTTTTTAACAAATGCTACTCTTATTTACAAAAATCAAAACAAACAACTGCTATTCTGAAATCTAAATGTAGCTGTTTCTGATCTCAGCATGGAGGTCAGTTAAAAGTTTAAAAAAAAACTCCCACACTGTAATACTTATTTTTCTGGGTTTTTTTACCATACTATTTATAACCCTTTCTTGTTACTGATGTTTACAACAATATATACCAAAATAAATAAATCAAATGGCTATTTCTCACTCACCTGCTGACTCCACAGGTACAACATGCAGTTTTATCATGCTGCCTATATGTGTTGGTAAGGTTTCTGCGAAACTCAGCACTGAAAATTTCTGGTCTTTGGCAAAAGACAAGAAGTCATCATTCAGCTCTTTAAGTGCAGGAGAATCTGAGAAAGAGCAACATAATTTTTGCAGTGTTATAAGATTATGGCATTTTTCTGGCAAGACTACTACTATTGCTAGAGATGTTTTTATTCCTATGACAGTAAAAGGAGTAGCATTTTGTTTGCATTCCCTTTTTCCAACTAGCATATGCAATGATTTGTTCTGACTCCCCCTTTTCCCCTCACCTCTGCAATCAAATGAAACAGCTACTCAGAATTACTTGCAATAATTCAATAGACAACCCAAAATGCAAGAAGGTTTGTTGTTTTTACCCAGTTTTTTCTGACTGCATGAAGAAAAAACCTGAAGCACCAAGAACAGATTAGCAGAGTTCCTATTGCTAGATGGTAGCAAAGTGAACGTACCCGTGCTGAGCTCTTTAACCTCCACAGATGGGAAGAGGAGATATCTGGCATTTATAGAATATTCAGCCAGCTGGGAACCATGGTGAGGTACGCTATAAAATATGATTCCTCTGGTGTTGTTTACAATTTTATCCATTTCTGGATTCTTGGAGGCATCCACCAGCATCTTTTTGACTAGAAGACCTGGCAACAGAAGCTGAATTAATGCAGGGATTTAAATCACTGGGAAATAATGAACATGCTATATTAACCATGAAACAACTAACCACATTCTTGTGTTGGTTGATTAGTCCTTAGATTGTCAAATATGTAAGATTCAACTTGAAAAAAACCCAAACCACGCCTGAGGAGGCATCAATATAAAATGTCAATGAATGATGCAAATCCAATTTTGATTTGCTTTATGTGTTGCTAATGACATTTACTATATGCCTGATCATGGAGAAAATTTTGCCTCTGGATTTTCATTTACATGAATTTCAACTCATTGAGTTTTTAAATCAACACAGTAAGAACAAACAGGAATAAAAATCCTTTCAAAATCTATATGCTATTAAATACAATGCATTAAGAAAGTAGAAATCTGTTTTCCATTTTTAGGTCTTTGCTAATTTTTAAAATAAACTATTCTGAATAATTGCATTTCTACCTGAATTTGGTTAACGGCTTATTCTGAAATATTTAATGCAAATAAATGCTTTATATCAAACAGGCAACATGCTTACCACCCATGCTATGGGATACCCACACCAGAGGTCTGTCTCCAATCCCAGCAGCTTTGAGCTTGTCAAGCAGCTCACTGCTCCTGAAAGCAATAGACTTCCTGCAAACAAAAACAAACACAGGCAAAATGGAGCATGACAGGTTAAAAGGCAATGTTAAAACACAATTAATTTTAGTGCTGCATGTTTATGAAAGTGAATTAGGTAAACAAATATTAATTATTTAATTATTGCTTCTACATTGAAAAAGGCCAAGAACTTTTTTAAGGATGGCTTCACAAGGATAATGGGAATTGAGTTAAATTAAGTTTCTTGCTCTTGCTAAAAGGTTCTATTTTAATTTTGCTCCGCAAACATTTCTGTTTTCTTGACAAGTTGTTTTCTGGAGTTTTATATAGTTCCATTTACACATTGTAGCAAAACAGTTTTTATTCTATGAAAGCAACATCAACCCATAATGAACTTTGCACCCTGCAACATGAACAAACCTTATATATTTTGCTAAACAATGCTCAAAATGTGGAGCAACATACAGAAATTTAAAAACTAAGTGCATGATCAACCAATACATTTAAAAAATCACAACTAATGTCAGTTACACTTGCCAGACAATAATCTCCAAATGCTTTGTACTGGAATAGTATGAAAGCACAATAACAATATTTTATAAACTAGAAGACTGAGCTTTGGAAAGGATAAGTTACACATTGAAGTTTGAAAATGGATCTGCAGTAGAACTAAAACAAAACAATGCCAATGCCCAATCCAAGCTTGAAAGTGCAACATTTGCACTTTACATTACTCCTTGCAGTACAACAAGAATCAAACACAGAAGGCCCTTGGGTAATGAAAACATCAGGATATGGGGGCAACCACTGTGCAAAATAATTCACTTCATCTCTATTGGCCTCAGCATTCTCACTAGAAATTGCTTTATCACATATATGAAAAGAATAATCAAATGTGCCTTTTCAGTTGAACAGCACGCTCTAGGCTAGCAGAGAGACATAAAAATTCACTTTTGAAACAGTGAATGAGACCATACATTTAAGAGCAAACCTAATGTTGTTTTTCTACTGTGACCTCACTGGTCTTGCTGGTTAAAAATATCTTCAATATCTTTCATTTATTAATAACCACATAAAATTATTATATATTATGGTTAGGTGACCATAAATAGCAGGTAATGTAATTTTCCTTTTTGTAATGAAGATGTTATCTTAGGAAAAAAACCAGGAAATATGTTTATTTCTTTTAACAAACTCCAGACAGACACAAGAGAGTTTTCTTAGACTCATAGAATCATTTATGTTGAAAACACCTGTAAGATCATGGAGTGCAATTGTTAGCCCAAGGTGGACAGTCAAGTCCACCACAAACCCAGGTCCCTAAGAGCCTTATCTGCCGTCTTTATATAATCTTCAAGGATCAGGACTCAACCACTTCCCGGGTCAACCTCTTCCAGGGCTGGACAATGCTTTTAGTGAAGAATTGCTTCCTAATACCCAATCTAAACCTCCCCTGGTTCAACTTAAAGCCAATTCCAGTCTTCTTTGGACCTGCACAGGCAACCACCTACATGCTTCTTACTGTCATTTTTCTGCCTAATTTCAAAGAAGCACATTAATAGTCTTGTGTTCCTCATTTTCTCCCTGCTTATGTGCAGTAATTGCATTGATCTTTCATACAGCCAGAGAGAGGAGGGAATGAACAAGTACTAAGTTCCTGGTCTGTAACACACATCTTAAATTCTTTTCTTCCCTGCACACAAAACATTATTAATTTTCAGATTCTTAACCTGTAAGCAGCCATGCACATGCCTCTACTGCAGTACACAAGTCAAATTTACAGTACCAGTTACATGCTTAAATATCTGCATAAATGTTTGAAGGATTCTAATTTAAAGATCACTGAACTTAATTACCAAATTCTGTTCAAGACAAAAAACCTCTACAGGCTCAAAGTGTTTTTATTTTTCAACATGTTTGGTGGTAGCATATTCCTCTGACCTACTCTGTTCATGTTCAATAAAAACACCATTCCTCTGGCAAGGGCAATTAGACTGATTGAATCAGATAAAGTTATTGTATTTTATCATCAAAGTAACATTTTTTTGAATACAAGTATGTTTGTATCAGAAACTGTATGGCCAGCAGTACTAGGGAAGGGATTGGTGAGGCAGCACCTCGAGTCCTGTGCTCCATTTTGGGGCCCTCACCAAAACAAAGACATTGAAGACCAGAGAAGGGCAATGGAGCCAGTGAAGGGTCTGGAGCACAAGTCCTACCCGAAAAGGCTGAAGAAATGGAACTGAAGCCAGGGAAGACCTTACCACTCTCCACAGCTACCTGAAAGAGCCTATAGCTGGGTGGAGGTCAGCCTTTTCTACCAGGGAACCAGTGACAGGACGAGAGATAACAGCCTTATGTTGTACCAAGGAAGGTTTAGGTTGGATATTAGGAAAAATTTCTTCATCAAAAAGGTTGTGAACCTCTGAAACAGGCTTCCCAGGAAGTGGTTGAGTCTCCATTCCCTGAAGTTTTAAATAAAGACATGTGGATGTGGCACTCAGGAACATCGCTCTGTGGTGGCCTTCGCGGTGCTGGGTTAATGGTTGTCTGAAGGGTCTTTTCTAACCTAAATGATTCTATGAAAACATATGCTTCATTTTATCAGGACTATAAACCCACAGTACAGTGATTTTTTTGCTGTGCTTATGAAGCATTATTGTGTCACTTTACAAAACACTCCCCTTAAGATATAAAGTGGGTGCTGTATTTTCATTAACTAACAGCATAATTTAGCGTCTCCCTTAAAATGAAGCAGAACAGACTGTAAGAACTCATGAAATTGCCACATGTAGCTATCCATAAGGCTAAAAACTTAAGCACACCATGACTAATACTTTTCCTAATTTGATTTTCAAAGTAATAGGAGAAGTAAAATTGACTCTTTCACACTAGGTGAACCAAGGATTACAGGTCAATGTCCTGCCTCCCCTCCAAACTGCAGATGCTGCATTTGTTACCTGTGAGCCTCAACAGGACATTTTGCTTTCCAGTCACTCAAATGGGTATCATACTCCACAGATATGATTCTAAGGGAAGGACAGTCTGAAGCAAGCCATGTCTAAATTAAAGAAAAGCAAAACCAAAGGAAATTATAATTGAGGTACTTAAACTCTTGAAAGCAACAGAGAAAAGATGTTACTATGGGGACAATATCAAGCAAGACTTTTACTCTTCAGTTAATCCCCAAGTACATTTTAAACCTGGATTATCATTATTTTATTATATGCTGGTGAACTGTAGATTGCTCCTGAGCCACAAAGCAGGCAAAGAAAGATTCATCTCTAACTTGTGCATTCCTGGCTCCCTCTTCTGGGTGAAACAAGAGTTACTAAGATTACCAACAGGACTGATCAGTTCAAGTTTCACAGAGATACTTTAGTGGCTTTACCAGTGTGAATTTGCTTGGAGCAGTAATTACTTATTCACCAACAATACTTAAATAGTAATCTGCACAAAGTAAGGTACTCAGATACCTAGGTAAGATAGGGAACTTAATTTAAAATGTTATTCTATAAATCTTTTCCTCAGCAATTACATTCCCTTAAAAAGAGAGCATAAGGAAAGCAGACATTGCCTCATCTTTCACTGGCATGTAAATGATATTGAGAACATAAAAGTGGGGATTTTTCCTTGCAAGAACAACAAACAATTCATTAACAAAAATTTATCATCAGGAACTTGAAAACTGCCACTTGTATAACAAATTACAAGTAATTGAATTCAAAAAAGACATCTGCCAGTGTCTTTCTAGATGCTCTGGACAGCTCTCATGAATGAAAAAGCAGCAGCCACATGTGAAAACATTAGTCTTTTTACCTTTGGCCAGCACTGACTGTAGCCCTCTTCCCCGTCTGAGGCCTTTTTATCCACACGTCGGTCAATGTCTTGCTGTCGCCAGGTTTTAAATGCTGCTCCCAAAAGACCATGAACAAAAAGGATGTCTGCTCTGACAGGCTGGCTGATCAACCAAAAGGAAATTTTAAGAGATACATGATACATGTTCTTTTAGCAAATTGGAACTTTTAACCTAAGGGATGCCAAAATGCTTTTTGTAACACTACATGTGATTTCTTATCCTATGGACAACATTTCATGATATTTCAAAGAGCATACTCAGACAAAAACAAAAACTAAGGAACCACACCGAAGAAAGATATAAAATGAGGTATGGAAAGTACCCGCCTCACAAATCATAATTTTCTAGAAGGAAAAACACCTTTTCCCACCAGCCACTGTTTGTGCAGCTTGGTAGCTCCAGCCTTAGCATCACATTAGATCTTCACTGTAACCGGAGTAACATAAATGACCCAGGGAATAGCTGCTACTAAGTCTCCATGCTGGAGACTGCTTTAGTCCCAGAAACACAATTACTATTACTAAGGATGGAAATTTACTGCCTCTTAGGCCAATATGTGCTGCTGCCAGAAAAATAATTACAAGGCACTGTATCCCAAGACAAAGTGCAAAGGTTAAGCAGTTGCAACCCACACAAAGCAGTAATTAATTTCATGTTTTGTTTTCGGATTTTCCATGCACTACAGTATTACTCTGTCCACACCTATGGACTGCTCCAACCGCTTCTCCTGTTCTTCTACTTGAGAATCTAAATTCAATCCTTTCAACCCTCCAAAGAACAGGAGCATCTGATGTCAACTCTTCCAAAGTTTGTAACAGAACAGTAGAACAAGTACAGCATGCACAATGACTCCTTCTACTTTACCTGCTACGATATTGAGGATGTAAGACATAAACACCATCTGGATATTTTTCCTTCACCGTGTCCCTGTCTAGGTTAGCCAAAGCTCTGGATGCATGAGAAGACTGAATGACGTGTGGGGATTTCATTACTTCAGCAAGGACAGAAACCCAACCTACATTGAGAAAATGAAGTGGCAGTTTAACTCATAGAAACATCATCTGAACAACAGAATTCAGAAACATCAACCATCAAACTATACATCTGAAAATAGATGCTAAAACTTAAGAACGGCAACATCAAAATAAATTATTTCAATCTACTCTTTACCTCAGGAAAGTCAAGGCTAAGTAAGTGGAATCTCCTAAATTCAAAAATTCAGATATATTTTACTAATGCTCAGCTTATGACCTAAAGGAGAACCCCTTCTGAGAAGAAAGCGTATCAGCAGGTTAGTACATCTGCAGCAAGAACACATCTCAGATCTCTTTTTGCAGGTAAAATGCCAGGAAGATGGAGACAATGAAGCTTAAAGCTTAAGAAAGTCAGAGAAAACAGCCTAGAGAAGCAATGGCAGATTAAAAAAAAATGATGCCTGCCATGAAAGTACAATAATTTCTAATTTTAAAATCCAACGTAAAAAAAACTCTTTATGTGATTAAAATATCTTTCCTATCCTAAAATTCGTGCACTGTTCATATGCTAGAAACATAAGACAATTAAAACGTATACAATCCTCAATAAAATTTTAAGTCAAAGATACCATGACTTACAAACACTTCATGATACTCTACCTAAGGTGTAAAATTTTCTTAGACATGGATGGGAACTGTCATAGACTACTGAGAAACGTAAAAGAGTATCTTTTATGTGCATATGCACATCTTTCTTTAAAATCCTGATAAATCTTATTGCTGCTAGCAAAAGCAGCCTATAAATCCAGTTACATTACAGTCAAATCTGAAAATAAAACCTGGACATTTACTTCATGAGCACTGTTTCACAATCATGTACATTATGTTGTTACTGGTATAGTCAGTAAGCTTCTAATTCAAGATTGTTTACGGTAGGCTGAGCAAAAGAACATTGACATTTAAGTTATGTCTTAAACAAAACTGCTAGGACCTTTTGAGGACTGTAATTATTTGAAAGAATAATGTATTCAAATTATGTTTCTAAGCAGAACATATGCTGACCACTGTGAAAGTTGTACTTAAGAAGAATATTGTCTTAAAGTCTACTTTCAGTTCTCCAAACACAATGGAAGACTGCCAAACAGTCTGACTAAAACAAGCTTGATCTCTGGCATTGCATTTTTCTTAAATGAGCCAAGGTGAAGAGTCAAAAAAAACTGTTCGGAATCAAAAATAAGTGTTCTTCCCCCAGATACCCCATCACAGCTATTACACAGTGCATTAATGTTTTTCTTCTTCCTATGCCAGCAGTTTTTGCAGGCAAAAGAGCCTTAAAGATTCTTTCTTCTTATGCATCCTCCAGCAATAAAAGAGAAGCTTTATCAACTCTGGATTAGCAGTGTCTAACTGCTCATCTCTGGAGTTTGATTCACTGTCTAAAATTCCTTTTGTACTGACAGCTGTCCCAGGGAGCTGCTGACTCTCCTGTTTCAATCTCTCCTTCTACATGTACAGTTTCAACAATCATTAGAATTTAAGAATGGTGCCAGAGCTCAGGACAAAGGCCTTTATAGCCCAGTGCCTTTCTTCAGAAGTGAGCAGTATGGAAGCTGCAGAACAATATAAGAATAGAGTAACAGAAGGACAATTATACAATTCTGATTCTAGTCTATACCCCTAGATTTTCTGTAGTCAACTTGGTTTCCTTGTGTAGAACTTTATGGATTTTTCTTTTCATGAATTTGTCTCATCAATCTTTGAAGCTTTCAACTACCATAATGCTTTGTGGCAAGTTTTATTTTGGTCATGCAGTGTATGGAAAATACCATTTATTTGTTCTGTATCTTTATAATTTAAAGTACAAGAACCTTTGGTTGTTGTACATTACAAGGAACAGCAGATGACCATTCCCTCTTCACCTTCTCTATGCTAGTGAAGAGAATTTTACAAATCTCAGACTTATTCTCTTTCAGTTGTTTTTTCCATGCTGTCTTAGTCTAATTATTTGTTCTTCATATCACAGCCATTGTAATTTTTTAATCACCCTCACCATCTTTTCCTTTCTCCTTTGTGTAAAAATGCACACTGTATGTAACAGGCAGACATCAGCTTGGATTTACAGAACAGGACATTGATATTTTCTATTTATTTAATTTATTTATCTGAAATTTTTGGAATAGAAATCTACCTCTGAGACAGCTTTCCTTTTACCTGCATGTACTATAGATGAGTGAAGACGTTCATCCAAAGCCATATTCCCAATAATGCGGATTATGTTCCTCTGTATCTTTGCTGAATCTTTACGTAGCTGGTATATCCTCTGCAGTAGCTGGAGGCCTCCTTTAGCTTCAATTTTGTCACAGTGAGAAGAAATCTGGCATTACACAGTAAATACAGTGACAATAAATAGACATTCTGCAAAAGGTGTTTTAGATGCTGTTAATAAATGAGGGAGTTCTAAAAGTGGGTATAACACAGCCCCTGTTGCATAGGAATTATTATTAATCTAGAATTTATTATTACATATTTGTAGAGGAAATGGATATTTTAATATGCAAAATGCATAATTCCTATGAATTGACAACATGAGAATCTTTGAGTACCACCTCTCTACCCTTCTTCATGTCTGACGGAGATTAAATGGTCTCTGCTTGGTATGATCAAATTTCAACTCAAGTTAGAGAGTCTGAACACGTCAATTGTCTGCATTTGCTAAAGCACTTTCTCAACCACAGCGACTTGTCCATCACCCAAAATGCAATC
>PYHW01010133.1:7288918-7307721 GCA_013186435.1 Turdus rufiventris
GAGTTCTAAAAGTGGGTATAACACAGCCCCTGTTGCATAGGAATTATTATTAATCTAGAATTTATTATTACATATTTGTAGAGGAAATAGATGTTTTAATATGCAAAATGCATAATTCCTATGAATTGACAACATGAGAATCTTTGAGTACCACCTCTCTACCCTTCTTCATGTCTGAGGGAGATTAAATGGTCTCTGCTTGGTATGATCAAATTTCAACTCGAGTTAGAGAGTCTGAACACGTCAATTGTCTGCATTTGCTAAAGCACTTTCTCAACCACAGCGACTTGTCCATCACCCAAAATGCAATCACTATAATTCCTTCTCTTTGAAATGAAAAAGGTTTTTTACATTACAAATAGTACTGGTATCACACTGCTCATCCTAAGGGCAACAATTTAGTCCAGATGAATATGCACAGTAGCTTTGGAACTGCTGATATCCTCAAATCTGTGACTTTCAACAGGCATTTGGAATGAGTACAGTCACAACTTGCTTAAATTGAAAATCTAGAATGTAACAAATTCTAGACTAAGTCAGAATTTCTATGTATATGGAAGGTGTGAATAGAATACGGGGAACTGCACAGCACCCATCCCAACTATCAGTAACCATCTGGCGGTCTCAACACTGTTTCTCAGTGTTCTAGGCTTCTGAAAAATTAAGACTACACAGAAGAATGTAGCAATAGGAAACTAGAAGCATCACTTTTACAAAATGTCTTCCATACTCTTCATCTGTGTCTGCAAAAAACCAGACTGGTCCCGAGAAGGCCACTGCATTAGCTTCTTGCTGTTCAATATTCTGGTCAAAGAACAGGTATGTATGTGTATAGGTAAAGTTTGCATTCTGTTCCAGTTTCTCATTAGAGTGAACTCATGAGACTATTTTGCTTTGCAGAAACCTGGCATTAGAGTCTCAGAGCTGCCCTTTTCTTTCTTGAAAGATACATACAGGTATAGTACAGGGGAACTTGTAAGGGTGAATTAGAAACAACAACAAAACTTACGTACACTTTCCACTTTCCCATGAGAAAAAAACTACTTTGTTACATGAATGTGTGTATTTAACACCAGTCTCAGTAGTTTAAACATTCTTACAGAAGGAGAATGGGTTAGGAGACAAGAAAATGGCAACTCCTTCCCAATATATGAGAGTGCATTAGAAAGCAATGTCTATAAATGTAGCTTTTCAGTTACAGTTTAAGGACAAATTACCTTAGAATGCTGTACTAAAGCCTGCAAGCAAAAGAGTTCCACTGTCTCTGAAGGGATTTTACTCAATGTCTCACAATAGGGAAGTCCATTTCCTCCAAAACACCATAAGCCTCCCTGAAATGAAAAACCATACAAATAGTAACACATTCCAAACAATTACATTATAAAAGGATTTCTAATCTAGAATGTTAAGTGTGTAATGATCTATAGAAACTGCTTTAAAGAGTGCACAGCATGCATGCACTTTACAAAATGCAAAAATTACACAATGGTACATCATAAAAGTATTTACTATTTTAAAGTGGAAATATTAACTAGATTTTCAGTATGTAGTCTCCTTAGTCTATTAACTTCAAAACATACAATAAAGGGGAAAAATGTAGTATTTTCATTTTGTTAATGAATGTCATCTTTTAAGATCATTTGCTTAAGCATAAAAAAAGCAAGAATCAGATTAACTCTAGACTTGCAAAACTTAGAAGGGAAGGAAGAAAGGTCTTCAATATTTGGCACAGCCTCAGAAGACCAGTCTCTCAATCACGCAGCAGAAAGACCAACATAGCCTCAATAAAAATCAAAATACTTCCAAGTGTGGCGTCTTACCAAAGCTCCCTTTGTAGCACGAGCTCTGGCTGTGAAAACAGTAAAGGAGTGATAGTGTAAAAATAGCACACATAACACTGTCATAGAAAATAAAGAGCTATTGCAGTCTGAAAACGCTAAATGAAGACTGACAAGCATTGTTATTAAAATGACATTCATTTTTGTTATTGCATCTCATAAAAAAATAAATTACTGATTAAGAAAGTCAGAACTTTTAACCAACAAAATAGAAAATTCACAAGAGAGAGTGGATGAAACTGACACGATTATTATTTTTAAACAATAATGGAACTTTAAATGACATTCCTAAAGCCACTTAGGAAGTCGGTGCACAGACGCAGTTGAAGAATTCCTAGAACCAGGTCCAAACAGACCGTAGACGACTCCAATTCTGGTTTGGTAACAGGGACCAATTTCAGAGAGGCACTTCCACGTGATATAACAGAGTTTGCTACTTAAGGTGAGCTAACCACCTACCATTTTGCTAGACACTTAAGATTAATAATCTCATCAGTAACATTCAAACAGTAAGAGGAAGTGTGAAAAATCATTTTATGAGCACAAGAGGAACGAATGTTTTGGACAGTGTTGAAATGTCTGCTTAATGGGAAGGCTTGCAAGATATCTAACTACACCTTTCAACCAGTACACCTGGGAAATATAAACAAGCTTTCAAGCAGACACACTGTATTTACAAGAGATCTTGCTCATGTTCTACAATCACAAAGTGTCTGTATTTCTCTTCCTCTTACAATGATCAAAAATATGGAAAAATATTTGTTTTTAAGCTTGGAGTTCTGCAGGAACAAAGAACCCAGACAGTTCTGTTCTGCAGATGGAAACTCACCCTTTGTGCAGCAAGAGTCTGGCTACTTTCACGTAATGCAAGAGATGTGAAGTACTGGACACATGGATCAAGACCAGTCTGAGGTAAAGACACCAACAACAAGCGAAGTTCATCTTCTATGGGATAATCCTGAGAGAAGTAAGCACAAACAGCTTTTAGGTTATTTTGTTCAAAGCATGAAGAAAAATCCAGAAGAGACAAATATTTGAAATAATGCAAACAGCCATACTAATGAGGTTATAAAATATGAGCTCTGGACATAAGTGCTCTGCAACTTCAGTTTAATAGTTTTATCTCTAAAGATTTTGGAAACTGATAATTAAAAAACCACCAAATAAATGATAAAAAGCAAGCTCTACACTTCACTTTTTGGTGACCTTATTCTAATGGCTCCAAAGAGCAGAAGAAAAACCAGTTCCTCTTGGCAGAGGAAACATAAAATTTCACGCTTAGCTACATAGAAATTTCCATAGAATCATAAAATACTCGGAGTTGCAAGTACTCACAAGGATCATAGAAGTCCAACCCCTGGTCCTGCACAAGACCACCCTAAGAATCACACCGTGTGCCTGAGAGCATTGTACAAAAGCTGCTTGAATTCTGCCCGGCTTGGGGCCACGACCACTTTCCTGGGGAGCCTGTTCCATTGCTCAACCACCCTCTGGGTGAAAAACTTTTCCCAATACCCAACCTAAACCTCCCCTGGCAGAGCTTCAGGCCATTCCCTTGGGTCCTGTCACTGGTCACCAGAGTGAAGAGATCAGGGTCTGCCTCTCAGCTTCCCCTCGTGAGGAAGTTGTAACTGCAATGGCCTCCCCTCAGTCTTTCCCAGGTTGAACAGACCACTAGACCTCAGCCACTCCTCATATGGCTTCCCCTCAAGGCCCTCCACCATCTTTGTTGCCCTCCTTTGGACACTCTCTAATAGTCTAATGTCTTATTTATACTGTGGTGCCCGAAACTACACACAGTGTTCAAGGCAAGGCCACACCAGTGCAGAGCAGAGTGGGACAATCACGGTCCTCATTCATAAATTTTTGATAGTGTGCTTTGGGTGCTGCTCCATTAAAATTAATGTATAAATTACTAGTAAAGAATAAAGACATTTACTTTTAAGGTTTTGTCTAAAAAATCGATCTAAGTATTCATTTAACAATCCATATACTGATTGATAGATTCAACAAAGCAATTTTATTTGCCCACAGACATTGAACTTGCTGTTATTCTAATTCTTTGATAAAATCAGAGATGGAGACTTATCTGCATAGAGTTACCACAATGATTTGCTTCAATTTCCTAAACAGCAGATTGGCAACCATACTGCTGTAAAAATGTATCCACAACCATATACTAGTGTAACCTAGTATTTAAGGACTGACAGGTACAGATCCACTATCACATAATGACACAAAAGCAAGAAAGCAAAAACTGAGAATATCACACCCAATCAAAACTGATATTCAGAGCTCTGTTGGTTAAGACACACAGGCATTTTCTGACAGGGCCTTCTGCCCCTATTCATTCTATTAGCATTACAAACCACCTTGTATATTATACTTCATACGCCTGTTTATTGAAGAAGCTGATTACATGACTCCTCAGACCATCATATATACAATATCTACACACACATTTAAAATGTCTTAAAAATTAACTTAAAAATAAAGCAAGGCCAAATTTATCCAATAAGGGTCTGCTGGCACCCAAAAGCTGGCAGTGAAGAGGTGGGCCTACAGAAGAGCACCAAGCAGTACTGAGGAGGTAAATCCTGTGTAGGATTCTGTCAGTGTCAACAAGGCAATCCAGAATGATTTCTTCACATTGCCTACTGGGTAGAGACAAGCAGTGTGTCTGTCAGACTGGTAACTGGTCAGACTTCACTGCTTGTAAATATGTCATGTGGATATACAGTCCAAGAAAAATAATTGTTCAATGCTTTCAACGATATTTCTTTCCATCCTGCCACTCCCTAATGCAGATATACTCCAGGGGTACAGTATACATTACAGTTTTGTATTTTTATATTTTACTACTAGTTACTTACTTTAGAAGAACTTCACTTTCAACAGTTAACAACAACAGCAGTAAAAAAGCAAGCAACTAAGAATCATCTAATACCTACTCTTCTTTTACTTACAGTCTTTATTTTTGGCAATGGTGGTGGAGGCAGGAAAAAGCGAAGGTCAACATCTTTGGATCGAGCTAAACCTATAGCAGTCCTTTGATCACAGGTTTGAGCAACTGTGCCATACTGATAATCTGTTATACAAAAATTTCAATGTTAGGGTTAAAACTAACCTTAAATACTTTATTCTGTTTTAAATGTAGCTTGTGATCTACTTTGTAAATATACTTAGAAAGAAGAACCATCTCTTTGGAGTCTACTTGAAAAAACCCTTTGATTTTCTAGCCACAAATCCCAAAAGTTAAAAACTGCAGATGTTAGACCAGCACTACACTGAGCTGAAATACACCCGGACACTACCTGTTCATTACAGGGCAGTTCGATAATTCAGTGGCAAACTGAAGAAAATATGACCTTGAAGTGGATCAACACTTTTTTCTACAAAAATTTGCTTTTATTCCTATGACTGTTATCCAATTTAGAACAAATCTAACAAGCCATTTAAAATATACTTTTCACAGTCATAGATTTGCAACACTTTTCCTTTGATGGAGATAATTTATACCGCAAACTGAACTCACTGGAGCTGAACACTTTGTCCTAGTTGTGAAAAATCAGCATACTTTCAGTCCTAAACTTTCTTTGACTTGGCTTTGAAGTATCAGGTTAAAAAAATGCTTGTTTCTCTCATGAGGCAGTTGGCAAGAATATTTACTGTTTGTGAAATGTCCAAATACTCTAACAATGAGCACTACAGAGAAAGGGAGATAACAAAAGGCAACTAAATTCCTGATCTTGTGCTCTGAAATCACTTGCTACCACTATTCATCTACAAAGGACAAAACTCAGTTTTGGTGCATCCTAGCTTTCAAACATTTTCAAACACAGTTTTCTGGTAAATTTCCTGTGGAAACTATTTAGAATTTTAAAGATGCAATTTGAATCAAGATAAATCCCACAGTGTGGAATTGAGAGTCCAGAATAGAATGTCACCAACTTTATGTAGCCTGGTGATAGATGGGAGAGGAGGAAACACAAATACACATACACACACCTCCCCATTACTTGGGGTTTCAAGGATATTTACAGCTAAAGCAAAAGGGAGAACTTATTACTATTAAACAATAACTAGGACAAAAAAAAAAAGGCTTACAGATAATGCTTGCACATACAAGCCCTTTACCTCTGGTTTGTCATTACTAACTATCAGTTCCTAATCAATTTTTATTAACTTAACCATGGACTTAACCTCTTAACCTCACCCCTACAGAGGCTTATTAAAAAATCATTGTCAAAACTTGCAACCGCACTAGCAATCCCAACAAAAAACTCAAGGAACTAAAGAGCATGAACTGCTCTCCCACACCACAGCAATAGTTACAACCCTCTGGTGGGGAAACAGGGAGAGGCCTGCACTGCAGACCCTTGCAACATGTGTCAGGGTATTAGCAAAGAACAGCTACTTGAAATCTAAATAACTCTCCCATGTTTTAGACCAGGTTTCAGAGCATATTTACGCTTCTAGCAGCTACTAGCTTTTCTTCATGTTGTCAGCAGACTTGGAATGGGTAACTGAGACTCTGTGGAATTTCTGGGACAAATGAGACTACATCAGCATACATTACCATGCCAGTGACTGTTGCTTGCCAGGTCTTGTACAGCCTGCAGACGGATTGCTTTGTCTTCTGACTGACTTCTCTTTAAGAGAAGCCATAAGGCACACTCATGATCTTCTCCATCGAAGGTACTGAATTGTTCTTTGACCAAGAAACAAATGAAATCCAAGTTATTGTTAATGACCATTTTAGCCAGCCACATTTCTATTTGTGGAGTAGGGAAATATGTAGTTTTTAAAAATATTTGAATATTACTTGTTCACAGTAATTTAGAGTGTGACATTTTAGTCTTAAATTAGTACAATAAACAATGATAGAATGACATCAGTAAAATGCTGATCTTAGAATGCTGAGTTTGACTCATTTTAGTGGCACCAAGTTGATATTTCATGTATCTATGTGATACACATAACCCCTGGCTGGCACTTACCATCCAGAATTACCAGCAGGAGCTGCAAATTATTAGCAACTCTTGAGGCTCTAACCTTGAAGAATTAATTTTATAAGATGACAGTGGAGATACACTTGCTATAATCACGTAAGTGAGAGTTAAATGAGAATAGACAGTATGCCTCAGGAGCACAGTTTCTGATACAAATGGAAATTGTTACAAATTACTTGAAAAAGCAGAAATACTGTTTCAAAAAACTGTGCTACTTTCAATTAATATTGTAAATTTTGATGAAAGCATACATACTTTTCTAAAGTCAGATTTCCAGAATATTTCATCCCACAAACACCTTTTTTTACACAAAAACTGTATCAATATTAACTTGGTGTCTTAACATTTAAATCTCTTCTGGAACAACAAAAAAAAACAACCTTCAAATGTCCTCTTAACCATCACTTTCATTTATTTAGAAAAAGAAATTGTTTTAATACACAGAAAATAAACAACTGACTGATAATCCATATAAATATAGGCATTATAAGCTATATTTTCACTGTTTCAATAACAAAATAATGTGTTAACTTTGTAAGAAAGTTACTTCCTAGTTGCCCTATTCTTACTGTTAAAAAATAATAATCATAGACGAAGTCCTGCTTTCAATACCTACCATTAAAAGGTCTTCGGAAGATTTTAGCTTCTGTTTCTAGAATTCTCCTCACTGCTTTATGGATTTCTTTTCTGGCTTTGTATGTAATCCCTACAAGAGTATTTTTATATTACTGGAAGTCTGAAAGACATTTCCCCCACATCACTTTTCATAAATATATTGGAAAAGAAATACACACACATATTGATATAGACATTCTATAAAGAAAATTATTTCACATATAGAGAACTATGTATGAAAAGAACTATCTTAAAAAAAACCCAAACCAGCCAGCAGTTAAAAATAAATTTAGACATTTCTTGGTAACAGACTTCAGGAAATAAAATTTTACTTGTTATATAAGGGTGACTTCCAGAAACATTCTATTTTCTTAGAATTCTGTTTTTAGAACTCTAACAATTAGGCAACTTACCTTGATATTCACTTGGACTTAGAGATGCTGTACGTACGTACACATACGATTTAAGTTTTTCTTGATGTAGAGCTTGAGTATCAATTTGTAGTAACTTATTTAAGGACAGGACTTCATATGTAATGAATACAAAACCTCTTTAAAGAAAAGAAAACTGCATATGAATATCAACTAAAAGAATATAATGAAAAAAATAGCAATCCTATTGGTATAAATAATCCAAATTTTACAAAATATATAATAGTCTGCAGATTATTCTGATTTAGCAAAGCAGAGAAAAGGCTATAAAATACTTGAAATAAGCTATAACTATCAGAAATTGTGCTTCAAGACTATATTCCACCATGTCTAACATTCCCTAATATTATCATGTTTTTTGAAAGATACACATAATAAAATTTTAACTGTATCCATAAATTACATATATGCTCATCAGTTACAACTTACCCTAGTATAAGCGATCCAGTTACCTTTGCAATTTTTCCTTGAAAAAATTAAAATCAAAAGTCAAACAAAGTTGTGTGCATCACCTCAATATAAACAGTCACCATTTGATTATCAGACAGTAAGAATACCAACCAGTAAGATAAAGCTTTAAAAAAATTTATATTGCTCTCTAGCTTTTAAGAAATTATTAACCAAAATTTACAACTGGAGAAAACATTACTTGATTCCTATTTCCTGCTCTCCTAAGCAAGATGATAAAACATGTATCCTGTCAGTGCTATTTACTTTGAATATTGCTACCTCTCGATTGCATTCATTGCTCAGCTACCAGAATACCTATAACACCAGCAGTGATTTGGAACTTTAATTTTAAGGAGTTAACTTTTTCTTACATGTTGCAGCTATTTCTTCAATATATATTATTACATACAGGACTATGTATGTTGAGAAGTCCTGTAGAGTCTCCATAAGAAAACACATTTTAAAAAATAAATCCATTGTAGCTAATTTATAAAGCAAACAGATAATAAATACATGCTACTTGCAACTATTTGTATTTCAAACCTAATGATTCCTTCCTGATTTTGGCCACTTTGTATGTACAAAGTTGATCTGATCATTGGTATATGGGGATCTCTATATAGAGAAACTCTTATTACCAGTGGCAGCAAACCCACACATCTCACCTATCATGAATAATTTCTTTTCCTCAGCATGAATTGAGAGATTTGCCTCATAACCACTGCTACCAGCTTCCATCTTTGTGAGGCCATAAGAATTTTGCATGCAGACAAGAGGCAGCAGTTACATGTTGTAGAAATAACTGGCAGAGAAGTTTGAAAAATAAAAAAAATTCAATGCTTCCTGTAGAGCAGAAATTGAAATATCCTATCTTCGATGCTCAGAAATCAATTTCAGAATTGTAAGAATTGTCATTATATGCCAAAGGCACCAAAAGAAACAGAGACTAAGCAGAGCTTAAAGTAAATGAGGAAAAAGAAATAATAGAAACAAGTTTATTCACTATTTATGAATGTAACTATTTCATGGGTCTAGATATTACAAAAAAAATCAGATACAAGTAGAATTGAAGACTGTTTAAGGAGATCACATTTAGTTAGGGAAAGACCCTCATGTACTGTTCCTATTTGTTCCCAGATAATCTGCTGGTGTCATATTACATACCATACTATGCAAAGCAAGGTCAGAAGCAGAGAGCAGGGACAAAACAGAATACTTTTAATCACTAACTATTCAAGGACTTAAAACTTGAGTATCATTTAATTATGCATGGTGTCATATCATTCCTTTTTATTAACACTTCAGATCAATACATAATGAACTGTACTTACTGATATCATTCCAGGGTAGGTGTTTTTTTGTGGCTGGACCAGAGGTTCCTATTTTTCTGTAGCAAAATACACAGTAAGCAGCCACTGACATTCTGAATATTGAGGGGGGGACAAAGAAAAAAAATTATTTATTTGAGAATTACAGCAGAAATCCTGTAGCATTCTTTCCCTGTCTTGTTACAGCAAAGGTCACAATAAACCATCTTTGTGTCATTTCGCTCCATATAAAGCACTCCAATTAAAACACTCTATAAAATTCTCAATTTAATGGGCTGAATTTCAATTACAAGAAAAGCCGAAAGCAGTTTTTTATCAATTATGTTACTGTTGATTTTAGTGACTAAGTACCCTCTGCTTTTAAGTTTCCTTTCCTACTTCTTAGTCACTGTTCCCTAAATACCACATATGGTCCTAACTCCATCAAGATATTACTCAGTATGACATGGGCTTTAATACAACTCAGTAACCAACTGCTTTTAAAAGTTCATCATCTATTGTGTTGGCAAAGTAAGTCTTTTGACTAACTAGGTTTCATACACTGCAGAAGTAACATGAAACTCATATCTTCTACGTGAAATTTTAGTCTCTGCATTGATGCAATTATACTAAGTGAAATATTGAGTCAATGTGTTTAAAGGGATGTAAAAACACACCAGTATCTCTCACATACTAATCAAACACTTGTCAAATTAGGTCTCTGTTACCACAACCACAGTTAACTCAAAATGATAAAATGTCACATACGTAAACCTGATGTTGAAATATGGAAGCCTGATATTCTCCTTGAATTTAAAGTAATATCTGCAGACCAAGAAAAGTGTTTATATCACTTTTATTGTCAATATCCAACACCTTCTGTTGTATTCTTCCTTTAATGCGTCTTCCTTCTTTTCTCATTTCCCCAAAAGTTATGATTTTTCCCTTCTCTCTTGCGTGTGTTTGGGAGATTTTTGGAAAACATCAGCATTACCCCTGCACTGTCACAATCACTGCAGGCTGCTTTTTTTTCTGTCATTTCAACATAGTTTAGCCATTCACTTCAACAGAGTACACCACACTGTGAAACACTTTTAAGACTTTGATAATCAGTCTTCCAGAGACATCTCTCCTGTCTCCAAACTTTGTGTCATGACAGTTTCTTTACTATCTTTATTCACAGAACCACAGTCTGTGGTTCGGTGACAGCAGGTGCCACAATAACTAAAATTTAAAACATGCACCTGCAAACACAGAAGGACCAAAGTGAGCATTGCTTCTCTGTTGCCAGGAGCTTCTGTTCAGGTCCAAGAGCAAGCATAAAATCATCAAATGTTAAGGGTCTGGAATGGACCTCAAAGATCACCTAACCCCAACACCAGTGCCATGGGCAGGGACACCTCCCACCAGACACAGCCTTATCCAGCCTGGCCTTGAACACTTCCAAGGCTGGGGCATCCAAAATCTTCCTGAGAAATCTGCTGCAGTGTCTCACCACCTGCACAGTCAGGAATTTCTTTCAAAATATCTAAGCTAAATGTCTCCCCTGCTCGTTTGTACCCGTTGCTCCTTGTCCTATACTACAGTTCCTGACCAAGTATCCCTCTCTGACTTCCCTGGAGGATCCTTCAGACACTGCAAGGTTGCCATGGGATCTCCATGCTGATCTTCTCTAGGCTGAACTACCCCAACTTCCTCAGTCTGGTTTCACAGGGGAAGTGCTCCAGCCCTCTTCTCTAGACTTGCTCTAGCAGCTCCACGTCCTTCTGATGTCGGGGGCCGCAGGTGAGGCCGCCCCGGAGCGGAGGAGGGGGGCAGGATCTCCTCCCTGGACCCGCTGGCCACGCTGGCCCCGGTCCAGCCGGCTGCTCTCGGGGCTGCGAGCGCGCACTGCCGGCTCACGCTGAGCTTTCCATGTTTGGGACATACGAATACAGTGCAAAAGGACCCACTTCGCACCCTGTTTCACAGCTAGCCCAGGAAGCTCCAAGCCCCGTCCCGCACCGGTCCCAGCTACCCGCCTCGCGACTGCGCAACTGGGGCGTATTTAAAAAAAACCAAACAAAACAACAAAAAACGAAAACACCACCGCAAACCAGACTTTAAGCAAAGCAACACGTAAACGGGCAAGGAGCCAGGCGGGGGTGGCCCTGTGCCTCTCTTCCTTTGGAGAGGAACAAAGCACCCGCTACCCTGAGCTCCAGCCCCCCGTCCTGTGCCAGCCGCCATCCCCGCGCCCCCCGCCCGGGCCGCCGCTCGCACCTTCCGCCTGCGCCGCCGCCGCCGCTCCCTGCGGCGCCCCCGCGCGCCGCGTGACGCCATCGCGCCGCCGCCTGCCCCAGCCAATCCGCGGGCGCTGCCGGGACCGGCGCGCGCGTGAGCGTGCGCGAGCGAGGCACTTCCGCCGGCCGGGAAGAGGAGGGGAAGAAGGGCGGGAGTGAGGGATCAGATCCGGGAAACCCTCTGTCTGCGGCAGAGGTGAGGGACCGGACCGGGCTGAATCGGATTGCCTCCCCTCCCCTGGGAACCTCTCTTTCCAATGCGGAGATGACGAGCGGGCGGGCAGGCGAGAGGGTTCGGATACCTTGGGAACTCCTCTAACCAAGGGCAGGACGGACCAGCAACTCCTCTGGGGAGTGGGGTTGTCGTAAAGAGTTTTCGAGTTTAATCGAGGCGTTGTTTGGTTGGTTTTGTGTGTTGAGGGTGTGTGGGGCGTGTTGTGCTTTCAGATTTCCTGTGATCGCCAGTGCGGTCTGAGGCAGGGGCTGCTCGAGCGTTCGTGAGGGAGCCGGGAAGATGGTGAATGTTCTGAAAGGTGTTCTGGTGGAGTGGTGAGTAACTGCATTTACTGCCTCTCCTTGTGTCAAAGACTGTCTTTCTTTAGATGTGGAACTAATCTAAGTCACTGAAGAGTCCAGACAAAAGGAATTGTTGTGGAGAAGGGGGGTGCTGAACAATCAGAGACAAGCGCGGCCTTTGGGAAAGAAAGAGAAGGCAATTGTAGATAATTCTAATTCCAAACTCCCATTTTTCTTTTCAAGAGACTATTTTCCACTTATGCCTAACTTCTTTAAAGAAAACTCCATATGAATATGGGGTAAAAAATATGATGGCAAAAAAGTTAGCAATCACATTGTTTTAAAATTCCAGGGTTTTTTTCAAAATATATAATAGTCTGCAGATATTTTTAATTTAGCAAAGCAGAGAAAATTATATCAAATACTTAAAATAAACATTAACTATGAGAAATTATGCTTCAAAGCTATATTCTACCTTGTCTGATGGTTACCTCATATTGTCACATTTTTTGTAAGATATACAAGTTAAAATTTTAGCTGTATATGTAAGTTATTTATATGCTTGTCAGGTATGATTTACCCTGGTATAAGCAATCCAGTTACCTTGGCAATTCTTCCTTGAAGATATTAGATTCCTTTTGTTCTTTGTATTGCTTGCAAATAGAGTTTCTTGCTGTTGTTTGTGAACAAAATGTTTCTCTCCTGATTCTTGAGGGAGATGAGGTAATCTTTAATTTCTCTTTTACTTTTTTTTTTTTTTTAATCAGCTCTAAACTGAGTTCCATGCAAAGCTAACATGGGGTTCTGTTTGTAGATCATATTCAAAAGGAATGTGCTTGGAATTTGTAAATGTCAGCTTTTGGTGTAGGTGCAATGTACTTGTTTTCATATAATCTTATCACTTGACTGAGACTCAGGCCCCTGGCTACCTCCAAAATAAAAAGAAGCATCACTTAAGATTTGTGGGGTCATTATATGCATCATCCATTATAATGCATATACACAGCATTATATGATGTATGAGAATTCTGCTGTATGTCTAATCTATTAATATGTTTGCAGTCTATAACTGCACAAAAGCAATTTCATACTTACAAAATGTTTTCTTCTAAACATTTAAATTTAATTCAGTAGATGGCATCATGACTGTTCAGTTAGGGTGTGAGAAATGTACAATTCTTATATGAGCATCCTTTGTGCTATACTGCTTTGAGTGAGATCTGTGTTCTGTCTTTTTGTTATCTTTACGCTTTAACGAAACCTCTTTTTTTTTGAGGCTATTGCTGAAATCAGATACCTAAGTTCAGTCTTGCCTTGTTAAGGGTAGGACTTTTGAGTTTTAGTTTTGGTTTGAGCTTTTTTTGAAGCTGCTTTAGCAGCAGCAATGAAACAACTTTTACTCAAGCTTCACAAACTTTATTTAAGTTGTGAGTGACTCTTGAAATTAATTTTAGTTTTTCTAAAATCTTTGACAGTGTCTTCAAATGGTGTTTCTTCTGTTTGGAACTGTAGCTGTGAGGTGGGATCTGATGTGTGTTTGTTTCTACAGTGACCCAGCAATGAAGCAGTTTCTGCTCTACTTGGATGAGTCAAATGCTTTGGGAAAGAAGTTCATCATACAAGATCTGGATGAAACTCATGTCTTTGTATTAGCTGAGTTGGTCAACTTCCTCCAGGAGAGAGTGGGAGAGTTAATGGACCAGAACTCGTTTCCTATTACTCAGAAGTGAGAAAAACCAGAGAAATGAGATTATTGCAAGTTCTGGAACAGTGAATTTCAATAGTGTAGGTTGTTACTGTTTTAATAGCTAACACTGTGGCATGTAAATTCTACATAGAAGTGGCTACTATAGAAAATGCATCATTTCTATAGACATAATAGTCTGGAATTGGATTTTGTTTCTCATCTTGAAAGAACGTGGTATCTTTATTAAAATGCTTAAAATTATACACTTGAGGAGTTCCCTTGAGAATTTTTGATGTATGCTGTCTGGTTTTCTGTTAGGTTTTTATCTTGCAAGATGACATGAACCAAAAAGTAAATTAGTGTTTCTGTATTGGAGTGAGGTCCTCTGTGTTGTGCTCCTGTGTGTGATTGAATCTGATTATAGTGTGACTGAAAGAAAGTAAAGAAAGTCTGTTAAAGTATGGTCTGTGCTTGATGGAATATCTCTCTAGGTTGGAGGCATGGTCAGATCCTGCTCTAACTTGGTGGGTTTTATACAGCAGGATCAGAGTTGGTGTGAGTGTTTTGTTGTGCTGTTTGAGGTTGGGAGTGTTAGGGCTTTTTTTGTTAAAACACAATACAAATGCCCCATACTACTTGCCTACTTTTACCAAGCCTGTGCTTTCTGAGTTGTTCTGAGTATGGGGAGAGGTGGTGAGAGTTTGGAGGGGAAAAAGGAATACGGGCGGATTGGGCCAACAAAATCCATTGCCCTAGATCATCATAAATAAAGGGTAACAGAAATGGGAGACCAGTTCAATAGGTATAATTGCTTGTGTTTTTTAACTGAAGCTGATAGTCACAGTAAGTTATATGATCAGACTCCCATGCTCTACTTAACAAACAAGAAAGCTGGGTTGGGATTTTTGGTTGCCTTTCTTTTTTTTTTCAACTTAGTTCTTTCTCCCATAGTGCCTTTTGCTGCAAAGAAAAAGCTTTGTAGTGTCATGGTTTGGTTGTTTGGGGTTTTTTACACTGTATTTGTAACTTTAGCTCAGACATTGGCTTGGTTTTCAGACCTGCTCATGTACATCAGATAGATGCCACCTTTTTGTCTTTGAGAAAAAGAAAAAATGTGAACAGAAAGGCTTTTATAAGGAACAGTTTTCCTTACTGTCTCTCCCACTGCTGCTTGTTTCTCTTGTCCAGTAGATATCAAATTAATTGATGGATTTGTCCTTGTTTTTTGTTTGGATTGGTTTTTTGGTTTGTTTTTTTTCCCCTCAGGAATAGGGAATCTTGAGAAGAAAGTTTCACTAGATGTTCTTAATCAAAAAACTGTCCAAAGAAAGTTTTGTAGAATTGTATATATGCAGGCTCATGTGGATGAGCAAATAGCCCTGTAAAATTTAGCTTCATATAATTTCTGGTACCTCCCTGTTCTTTAACTGTATAGAACAATGAGTTTCGATCCAAGCTGTTTAACCTCTTTCTTTCACAAATGGGTGCTTTCCTGATCATGCAGATTAAGAACCAGCTACATGTTTTTACCTGAAATAAGAAGTTTAAATCTTATTTATAAATGGTTTATGGTTCCTTACCTCTTTCATGAGATTGATCTCAAGAGACTGATCAAACACTGATCTCATCACTGTTACTTTGTGGAAGTTTATTGGGTGCCCATTTAATGGGGAAATAATCAGTAGTTTTAACATGGCATTGTAGCTTAGTACAATTTATTTAGAAGTCTGTTGCCTTTCTTTGGAATCCTAGTTCTATCCAGATTCTGCTAGAAGGTAAATCATCCATCACTCTCTCTTCAAAAGACAGCATTTGAAGTCATGCTTGGAATTTTACATGTTAAGCTTCTCTGTATTTAGCATGTCTAGTGCTCCATTTCTATTGTGACTTTCCTTTTCGGTCTGTAATAAACTTCTTGCAGTTCTTGGCTTTTTCTCCTGGTTAATTGTACAGCTTTGCTGCTGCATTCCCTGTATTTTAGCTTATATTTGCAACTGATAAATGGCTTATGTAATACAGATGGATAGAAGTTTTAAATGTACAAACTAAGCAGTTAGGCATGCATTCTTATACTCTCTGCTCTCAATTTGTTTTTTTTTGAGCAAACAAGTTCATAGACTTTGACTTCTAAACCTGTCAATACTTTTGATCCTTCCTGTACCCTAACAAGGTGTAACCAATTCTGTGCTGGAAAGATAAACCAAAAACATAAAGATGTAAGTTGGTATCATCACAGATAGTCTAAGGAGCTGAGTTCACTGTAGTTCCTAAGGAAAAAGGGATCTTGAATCGGGTAGTATGGTGAAGGAAATCCAGTGAGAAAACTTGGTATGTATAAGAATGCAAACAAAACATAAAACCCAAGTAAGGGTTTCTGGGATCTGAATAAACTTGCACCTCTGAAAGGTTTTGATTATTTTTAAATGCCTGTAGTCCTGGAAGTTACATTCTTCAACAACAAAAATGCTTGCCTCAATGGGAGAAAAGTAGATGCTAGTGTTAAAAATATCCATGCATTTTGAGATAGTCAGCATTTACACTTACAGATTTTAAATGTTTGTGTTGGTTTTCATTCAGGTGTGAAATATTATTGGTGAGTACAGCTTTGAATTGAAACACTGTGTTAAACATACTTTTTTTAAAGGCTGGAAACATTTGAGAATGCAAGCTTTAGGAGATCTGTTTAAATATATCCATGCTTTGATGATAGAGTTCATAGGGTGAGAAAATCAGCTTTTACTTTATTTGGAATATTGTATGTTAATTTAATATTTGTATCTATTTCTAGTAAGTTCACTTTTTTGCTAGTATCTGTCAAAGAACTAGTGTTCTCAGGTCCTGCTCGAGCAGCAAAAATAGAGCTTGAAGGACAGACTTGTTACTGCTTGTGAAAGCACCAAATTTTGTCTTGAAGGGCTTTCAGTGCTCACTTTTTGCTTTCAGTTTGAATTGAAAGTATTTTGTATACTGGAAGAATAGCATGGTAGTACAATTACGTAGAAGACGCTTACTTGAACTTCATTTATTACTTGATACTTATTTATACTTAGATCTAAATAAGATTGCAAGTTCACTTGTTAGCATTTTGTGGTGTAAACAGTTGCTCTTGTATAGTTACTGTAACTTGAACATGCTCATAAATTCTTTCGTTAACACCTGAAGAAGCTAAAGAGTTGTATTTGACAGAAAGAAGAAACAAATCTAAGCAAGGTAAGAGAATTTGAATAACTCAAAATTTTATGTGGGAAGAGAGGGATAGAAACTGAAAATGCAGCTTCCTAGTGAAATAAAGCAATAACATCTTGTTTTTATTGAAGATTATACTATTGGGCATTTTGGGTTTTTTGCTCCAAGCCTCAGATTTAAAAAAAATAATAATTTTTTTTTGTTAATGGCCTCCAAAAAAAAGGTGTGTAAAAAGCAAGTAAGCCTAAATGCTGTCATACATTTAGGTAGTTTTATAAATTGTGGGATAAGCTAATTCTGGAGAGGGGGTTATTTTAGCATGGGGGTTGGCAGCATAATGAATATGACCCCGGTTGGTCAGTATAGATAGGAGTTGTAATGACTTGGTTCACTTGTGACCAATGCTGGAGTCCCTCTTCCTTCTCTCTGACACAATAACTAGCCCAGGAAGAATCATTGTCCAGTGCAGTTAGGGAGGAAATAACCAGCAATCACTGGAGAGAATGGATGTGTCCTCAAGAAAGAAAATCGAGATTGCTGTTAAAAGAAAATAGAGAATGCTTTAGGAAACTATCATTTTACCTGAGAGAACCAGACTGAGTGGATTTGACTCTGTAGCTGAACTGCCCGTGTTTCACAAAAAAGTAGGCACCTGGATCCGTTTGAAGATAGTGGTTTTGTTTATTCATTTAATGTACTTACAATGACAATTGGGGGACTCGGGCGGGGGGGTGGGGGTTGTTTTTCATGTTTGTTTTTTGTTACTTAGTAGTGAGAGCTGGATGGCTGTCTGATGTGCTGTACCAGACCTCCTCCAAGTGTTGTTGTACATTAAGAAATCCTATTTTACAGTCTTTCCAGTTTGTAGGGTGCGTTCAAAAGCAAATCCTCTGATACCCACTTTTTTTTCCCCTAATGTGCCATAACAACAGATTTTACAGTATTTTCTCACTTAGCTCTGCAGGGCCACTTCATGTGTGTCAGAACAATCCAGAGAACATGTATTTTATGCATTAACAGGATTGTTTACTCTGAGCTGAAGTAAACAAGATTGTTTATTGTGAATTGAAGATAATGGTATTTCATGGTGTCATTAAAATTACTTATATTTAACCTTTCATAGTTGGCATCTTCACCATAAAACTTCACTCAGTCCCTAGACTGAGCTTACAAAAGTAGGGCACTAAAAATCATACATAAATGTGTATATGTACATCTATATCTATGTATATATCTCAACCCCTCTTTAGTCATATAAGTCAACAGTCTGAGAGTCTTAAAATCAAACAGTAGGCCACTGAAGAAAACAGAAAGCTTTCATAATATTTTTTTTTCAGTTCCAAATTCCATACAAATTTCCACACTGACTCCTTGATTATCCCACAAATGATCACATTGAAGCTGGTGGTTACTGTGAAATGAGTACATTACTCAGTATGTTAGAATTGGGTGTTTGTTTTGTAATTTAGACTGTGGCAG
>PYHW01010135.1:70514-84057 GCA_013186435.1 Turdus rufiventris
TCTCAGCATCCACCAGTTTTGATTAGGGATCCAGAGACATGGGAAACCAAAGGTCCCTATGAGCTTGTTACCTGGGGACGTGGTTATGTGTGCGCATCCACTCCCTCAGGCCCTCGATGGATTCCCCAGAAATGGGTGAAGCCTTTTGTCCCCAAACATCCATCTCCAGCTGAAGGGGATGAGAAGCAAGTCGCAGTTGCTTCAAAAAGAAGACGCCACCGGAATGAGGAAAGAGAACCTACATAGAGAACTACCTTCCATCAGATTCAGAGACTTTTAACATGTTTTAAAAATGTGTGTTTTCTTTTCAGAGAATACCTTCCCTCCACTCAAGCCCGTGATGAACCCCATCCAAGTTGTCATCTTGTTGACATTGAACAGTCTGGCAGCTGCATGGATCATCCCTCAGCCGCGTCAAAATATCTGGGTGACCCTGGCAAAGACACTCCAACAGGAAAACATATGCCTGTCCACGGCAGCACCAGAAAATCCTATGTCCACCTGCCTGGTAGGAGTTCCCTTGAAGGTTGGAGAATATTCAGACAGTTTTTAAATACAGATGCCGAATGAACTTCCCGAGTCACACACAATTTCATTATACAAACCTTGTAGGCAGCAAACAGTAATGAGTAAGTATTCTATAGAGGAACTGCTGTCAAGTTTTCCCAAAGGAGCTCAGGAATCCAAGGAATTAGAGTTGTTGGGTTCCTATCCAGCACAATACTGCATTCATTTCATAATCTTTCGAAAACTTTCTGACACCAATGAATTTCACAACATAAGGCAATACAGACAGGAATTCATGGCCAAAAGGTGGTGCAATATTCTGAGTCATATTGCAGCAGACACCCCTTCTCTAAAAAGTCCCAAGAGACTCCCTAAAGGGTTGTTCTTGATTTGTGGAGATCGGGAATGTGTAGGGATCCCCTCACGGCTTTTAGGAGGACCATGTACCTTCGGACGGTTGTCCCTGTTGGCACCCAACGAAACCTTAATTAGTGATTGGACTCATAAAAACAAATCGATTGATAAAATCCAGAAAAGAAGTGCAGACAATTTGGACAAAGATTGTGACTCCGAAATTTTCCATTGGACCAAGTCAAAAAGAATTGCTGTATCTGTGTTTCTTCCATGGGTAGCAGCAGCCAAGGCTCAGGGTGAATTGGGCCACTCAGAGTGTTGGATAGTCAAACAGGCAAATTTGACATCCACTGCCATCAGCTCCCTCCTAGAAGATGAGCAAATTACTAGGCAGGCCACACTCCAAAACCGTGCTGCCATAGATTTTCTCCTGCTGCTGCATGGACATGAGTGTCAGGAATTTGAAGGACTTTGCTGCATGAACCTGACCTCGAAAGCTCCTAACATCCATGCTGCCCTCAGAGACATGAACAGCTTGATCGGACAAGTGAAGCAAGAATCTGAAGATTGGTTCAACGAACTGTTCAGGGGCTGGGGATTCACTGGGTGGTGGACTTCTATAGTTAAAACTATTTTGTTATTCTTTGTTATTCTTTTCCTTGTAATAATGGTGTTCGGAATCCTTCGTCACTTACTTCTCAAGGCCATTAGTGGTCTCATTCCTTCTATCTTCGTGTTTAATCACATAGAGATGAAAACCTTGAAACAATCTAATTCTCCTACTAACTCCAAGTGGTGGGAAAGATCATAATTTGAATCCAGAATAACCTAATATCCTTCTTTCATCTTTTAAACAAAAAAATGGTGAGATGTTGTAACCCTGTACCCAAGATGCTTTAAGAATGGTATGTCCCTGTAACCCCTGTAACCCCTATAAAACCTATGGACTGACCCTCTGCTGTCTTATTGGCAAGAAGCCAAGGTTTCTTCTCCCCTTTTCCTGACCCTAGAAAAGACCCCAGACTTTGGGAAACTTCCTCTTTGTCCCCTGGATCCAGCATGAAGAAATAAACCGAGGAAAACTCTGGGAGAAAGAGCCTCATTATATCTTAATCCTGTTCTACATGGTATCATCTCAGGCTAGCTCTGCAAAGTTATAAAAGTGCGGGACTAGCCTCAGGTGTTTTATCAGTGGTGGATGATTGCATCTGGGAAAAAGTTCTGAACAAGGGAAAGAATGTGAGCCACGTACCATTGGCATATGGTGGGAGAGTTTTTAAGTCCTTGTGGAAGAAAAAGGCAATGATATCTTTTGAGTGGAGCCTCTTTGTTAAGAGAGGGGACAGAAAAAGCAAACTGTGGGGCCTCTTGGGGGTGCAGTGGGATGGTGAAGAAACAGTCTTTGATGTCTAGGATGGCAAGTGTCCAGTCTCGAGGCAGCATTGATGGTGAGGGCAGGCCAGGCTGGAGGGGCCCCATGTCCTCGATGACCTCATTGATCTATCAAAGGTTGTGGACGAGCCTCCACCTGTCCATCCCAGGCTTTTGCAGTACGAAAACTGGAGAGTTCCAAGGGCTGGTGGTCTTGATGATGTGGTCTTTGGCAAGTTACTCTTCCACAAAGTCTTGTAGTGTGTGCAGTTTTACTTTTGAGAGAGGCTATTGTTCCACCCAGACTGGGTTTTCACTTTTGCAGGTGAGCCGAGGGGTGGATGGAAATGCGCACTCCTCAGTGGCCCCAATCAGAAATCCCAGTTGCAAATTTTGATGGAAGCCCCCCATTGCGATAGGACATCCCTGCCCCATAGGGTTATGCGTGTCCTTACCATGAACGGGCGGATGGTTGCCAGATTTCTTTCAGGACCTTTGACAATGATGTTTTGCTTGCTCTGCATAGACACTGTGATTCCACCAATCCCGGAAATCATACCTGCTACCGGTTGTAGTTCCCCGTTTGCTGGCCATTCCGAGCGGGCGATGATGGTCACGTCTGCACCAGTGTCTAGCATCCCTGGTCTGTGGATCTTTTCCCCTTTACAGAAAAGGCAGCACTCAATAATAGGCTTGTCTGAACCCATGATCTGTGCCCACATTATTTTGGGGTTTAGGGGAAGCCATTCCATGTGGTTTTGTGGGAGCAAAAAGGCCTTTGCAATCGGTGTTTCCTGTGAAAGATAAAAAGGGGTGTCTGTGCAGCACAGATTGACAAAGATTTCTTGTCCAAGTAGTACAGTTTGCATTTCCGGCAAAACAAAATTTTGCGTTGGACCATGGAAAGTGTCACCAAGGATTACAATGTCCCAAGGACCATCTGGTGGACTGCGCTTCCCTGTGGGAACACAGTGAAAACACCCATTTGCAAAGTCAATGGACACTGTTATTACCAGCTGGCACCGGGTTCCCATCTGTAGCGCTCCATATATTGGAACCCATTTATGTAATTTGGTATCTCCTGGGACGATGGGCTGTGATGTCCTCCATTTTTCACAAGCAGGGCAGGAAACAGCCTTTGATTTGTTGTCTGAGCCCAGAGCTTTTACCCCGTTTCACTGGATGTTTCCTGGGCGCTGCTGGTACCGCTGATGTCTCTGGGGCTTTTGGTGATTGATGCGAGGGTCTTGGATGGGTAACTTTTCTGGGCAGTCCTTTATAAAGTGTCCAAGCTCCCCACAGTGAAAACAGCGGGCATTATCTTTGTAGGTCACCAGTGCAAATGCACCCGAGACACCTTCTGTGATGCCCTTGGCAACTGCTTGGGCAACTGTTTTCAGTGGACAAATGGCATGTACAGCTTTCCACCATCTGTTCAATGGTGGATTCTGTGTTGAGTGGTAAAGCCCTCAGAATAGTTTTACATTGTTCATTAGCATTACTCATAGCAAGTTTACCCAAAAGTTCTGCCAGCTCCCTCATCACCCCGGGATGGATCCCATCTGGGCCCATAGATTTATGAACATCCAAGCATCTCAGCAGTTCTCTGACTGCCTCCTCCTGGATAACAGGGGGACCATTCTTCTCCCCGACACCATCTACCTACCCAGAAGTACAGTTGTCCTGAGGAAAAGCCATCTTCCCACTAAAAACTGAGGCAAAGAAGGCGTTAAGCACTTCTGCCTTCTCCTCATCTGAATTTACTAAGTTCTCTCCCTCATACAATAGAGAACAAAGGTTGGTCTTACCCTTCTTTTTGCCGTTAATGTATTTGTCAAAACATTTTTTATTATCCTTCACAAAATTTGCCAAATTAAGTTCTAACAAAACTTTGGCCTCTCTATTTTTTTCCTACATGCCCTAGAAACCCCCATAAATACTTCCTTAGAGATATCACCCTCCTTCCAAAGATGAGACATCCTCTTATTATTCCTAAATTTCTTCAAAACATCATTGCCCATCCAGGCTGGACGTTTGCCTCATTGACTCATCTTTCGGCACACAGGGATAGTATGTTCCTGTGCCCTCAAGATCTCTGTTTTGAAGCATGCCCACCTTTCCTGGACTCTTTTGTTTTTAAGGGCTGCTTCCCAAGGAACTCTTTGTATAAGTCTCCTAAATAGGCCAAAATCTGCCCACCAGTAGTCCAATGTAAAAGTCTTACGGATATTCCTCCTGATTTCACCAAATATCGAAAACTCTATAATTTCATGATCGCTATGCCCCAAGTGGCCTCTAACCACCACATCTCCCACCAACCCATTTCTATTTGCAAACAACAGGTCTAACATAGTTCCTCCCTTGGTGCGCTCACTCACCAGCTGCAGCAAAAAGTTGTCCTCCACACACTCAAAGAACTTCCTGTACTGCTTCTTTTCTGATGTTTTAAGTTCCCAGCAGATGTCTTGTAGGTTGAAGTCACCTACAAGAACAAGAGTTGGTGATCCTGAAACATTCTCCAGCTGCTCGTAGAATAAATTGTCCACTTCTTCCTGGTTGGGTGGTCAATAACAGACTCTCAGTAGAATGTCAGCCTTGTTGCCCTTCCCCTTAATTCTTACCCATAGTCATTCAAATTCATTGTCATTAGTTTCAATACACATGGCCTCAAAAGCCTCCCTAATATAAATGGCCACCCTTCCACCTCTTTCCGATTTCCTGTCTCTTCTGAAGAGCTTGTAGCCATCCAGTGCAGTGCTCCAGGTATGTGAGTCATCCCACCCCTTGTCCATGATGGCAACTACATTGTAGCTTTGCTGTTGCACCATGGCCTCCAGCTCTTCTTGTTTGTTAGCCGTGCTGCGTGCATTAGTATACATGCACATCATCTGGGCTACTGATTTCACCCCTAACTCAGGCTTACCATCCTTGGGCCTGCTTCCAGAGCCCAGCTGCATTCCCTTCTATCGACGATTGAGAGAGACGGGGACTACTGACTCATGATCAAAATCCAAATTTACTATGAGCTACATATGCTTATATACCATTTTTAGGAAGGCTAGTAATATTTTACTACATTCATTGAGTTCAACATCACACAAACTTTACATTTCTACTTAGTTAAATCTTCTTTCCTGTCGCCAATTTTGATCCAGTCTTCTTTTAATCTTCAAAGTTCTGTTTGCTCTTGTGAAAGCATCTTGGTTATCAAACTGCATATGCTAACTAAATCCACAGTACCCTCTGTCTTAGCTCCCACACCCTGCCCCCATTCCTTTCAACTAAAAATATACTCTTAAGTGACTTGTCTATTAATTTTTTCACACATTGTAAAATACAAGGAATAACTGTAACAATACATAATATAATGTCTAAAATGCATAAGCCTATTTTAACTAAATTTCTTATCCATCTACTAAGTCCATAAGTTTGTTAGAGGTCAAACAGGTGCTGATGAAGTTCTTCTCACAGGCATTCCCAGAGGGTGAAATCATGAATCTTCAGAGGTCAATGTCAGGGCTGGATGGCAATTAGCTACAGTAATTTCATGACTATAAGGTGCACCCTTTTGACTAAAATTTTCCCCCAAACCTGGAAGTGCGCCTTATAGTCCGGTGCGCCTTATATAATGGACAAAGTTGTGAAAATTGCCAACCCAGAAGTGCGAGCCCTCAACAGTCCCGAACCGAGCAGAGCCCACCTGGCGGCGGCATCAGGGCAACACTGGGCTTGGGCGAGCCCGCCGGCATCAGGGCAGCGGTGGCGCAGGGGGAAAGCTGATGGCGGCGGAGCAGGCCGGGCATGGGGGGGAAAGCTCAGCAGCGCAGCCCAGGTGGGGGGAAAAGCCACCGGCATCAGGGCAGCGGCAACGCGGGAGAAAAGCCCAGGGGGGCGCGGGGCTCCCAGTATAGCACGGGGCACCCGGAGAGCCAGGGGGGCACGGGGCTCCCGGAGTGCCAGGGGGTTGCCAGAGCGCTGGGGCGGCGCGGGGAAGGAGGGAGCAGGCTGCTGCAGAAACTGNCCCCCGAGCCCCGCCTCACCAGGCAGCGCCGGGGGCGGGAGGGAGTGCCAGGGCCCATGCCCGGGGAGGGCACTTGGGGCTGCATTTAAACGCTACACCAATCTCTGAAAAATCTTTGCAAATTGAGCACCTGCCAGTAAACTCCACGATCGCGGGATTCAGTTACTAATTAGTTACTTTGTTGTGTGTGGCATGGATCTTTGCAGGGCAAAAAAGTGCGCCTTATAGTCCGGTGCGCCTTATATAATGTACAAAGTTGCGAAATTTGTTGCCTCCCGGAGGTGCGCCTTATAATCCGGTGCGCCTTATGATAGTGAAGTTACTGTAATTTTTTCTTTTCTCTGGACCTCATTCTTTTGGATGCAATGTTTGTTCAGATGAGAAGGTAACTACTTCGGACCTGATGGTGATAAAACACATGCATACCTTCTCCCTAGGTTTGTAAATCATCTAGGCTTTATCATTGTACACTCAATTAAGGATCTTTACATAGAAACTTAGAAATTGCCTCTGCACATGTAAATCTTCAAAGCAGTATCACTCTGCCAGAGATTAAATTTGATTTGATTTAATTTCAAAATTTTTGGTATAAATATTGCATTATTTAAACGTTCTTGAGGGGTCATACTCCCCCTTCTTTTGTTTTTTAACAACATGTCTGTCATTATTAAACATGAAGGCACCATAAAAAGCAAAATAACATGTGGCAAAACAATAAATTCACACCAAGCAAAAATAAATTAGATAATACACACGATTAGTAATACACGAAAGATAAAATGGTGATGTAAAACAATGCATTTTCAATTCCCTAAATACTGTACCATCACCCAGAGTCTGCAGTAACTGGCAAGCCTCATTTTAGAGTGAAGGCTTGGAGAACCATTCCTGGGTAAGATTTTCCAAGTTCAGTTCAAAAAGGGTTCCAGCTATTATAAGTCCAAATTCAGCAAGTCAAAATGACTTAAGTATGATTTTGCTGCAGAATACGCCTAGGTTGTTGGCATACCTCTTGACCAGGTAAGGTTAGGATTTGGCCAGGGTCCAGGCCTTAACTGGAAGAGTGTCCCTAATATATTCTAAAAACCTCTCAGTAACAGTAGTTAGGAAGGTTTCTTAAAATTATACATGTCTTGTAGACAGCTATACAAAGATATATTAAAGTTTATAAAGTAGACGGCTTTGTAATTTATTTTCAGTTCAACAGTCAATGGTACCATAGACAAATAGCAAATAAGTAAAGTAATAATATCTTATGGAAAATGCCTGTTATAAAAAGTCAGTGAATTAATATCATAAGATTAACAACCTAATCAGGATTATTAATATGTCAGTAGTAAATGTCTTAAGAAATTGAGGTAATATTTTCTTAGACATTTGTGCATAAATGACATTAAAGCAAAAAAAAGTAAAAAAGAAAGCACTAAATAGCTTAACTAATTGCTTCCGTCTTATCTCTACAATAAAATAACTCTATCTTGTAGTTTAAATGAACAGATTTTAACAGAAGTTAGCTCCATGCAAACTTCACATTACTCATCTCTATATCAAAAGAATTGCATCTTATAATTCAAACAAACATTTTAAGAGAACTTAAAACTAATTTCACTGAAACTTAATGTTACTTAGATATAATAAAAGTACATCTATGAGAACTTAGTTAACATTACTGAATTGATCATAATAGCACTTAATAGAAGTTAAAATAATAGAACTTAAATTGAATAACACTTAAATTTAACTTTGCTTAGTCTAATACTTAATATTAACAGAAATTAACAATACTTAACCTTAACAGAATCTTAATTAATTTTGACTCTATCATTACAAAAAGTTACTGAAAATTTGTCATACAGCAGTTAAACATGCAAGTAAACAACTGTATTGAGATAATAGCAACATGAATTTACCATAGGAATTCAACTGCTGCAGCTTTTAAAGAATGTTTGTACGACAGATTTGAGTTTGGCCTAATAAAAGTAATGGGATATAAATACTGAAGCCTAAAAAAGTAAGAATTACTTTTACACAAGTAACTTGCTTAGGTTAGTGGGTGTGTAAGACTGATCCTTGCATACAAACAGTTACAAAGTTAATGGTTCAGTTTATTCTAAAGAGTAAGCTAGTGTTTACTGTATTTGTGGTCCTTCAATATACTGAAACGTGGCAAGGAAGAACAATTATACTTGAATTACTAAATAGCTGTATCAAAAGTTTCACAATGAGAAACTTGTTAAAACTATGGAGTAAACGCCAAGCAACTGATAATGCAAAGGTTTGACTGAGGCGAGGTGTCCCTCGGGGCCATTGATCTGTATCAAGTGGCGGTTTTAATAGCTAAAGGCTGCTTCCCCCAGTGCCTGAAGGTGCCTGGGACATTTCAGTAAGGGCCCATTGTGAGGGCCATTTAGCTTGAGAGATAACTGTAACTCAGCCCCTGTGTCTATGAGACTGACAAGTGCTATCTTTTGTCCTTTAAATGTCAGGGTACATCGGCATGTGGGGCGTTGTTCTAATATAGGCTGTACCCAGCATATTTGGGGTGTTATGCATACGTTGCCCCAGTGTTCCGAAAACTCCTGTGGGAAGCAAATGAACAGATGACTCAAGTAACGTTACTGTGTCGGAGGTTGCCAGGTCCAGTCCAGCGCTCCCTGCTGTGACGGGTTGTAGATCGGCGACGGTCCGGCGAAGACTGCTTGTGGAGGCTGGACTGGGGCTTGCTGCAGTCCACTCTGGTTTGCAAGCCCCACAAATTTTACAAGCAAAGCTTCTAACCCCTTTTTCCACTGAGCATCAAAAATGACATACTGAGTTGGGGTTAATAGTAAGTTCTCCAGTCTCTTTAAATCATGAGGGGTCATAAGATGAGTTGACAGCGTAAACCGTAAAAGATTAGCAAAGTAGGGAGATCCCAGCCTGTGTTCTGTAGCCGTGCAGTGCAGTTCCTTAATTTCCGAATAAGCGAGGGGTTCCCACCGTGGGGTATTTCCTCTGGGCCGCGAAACATGACTGGCGCGACTATTTTTGCTGTGATATCAAAGTCCCCCTCCTTCAGAGCCTTTTTCTTTAATCGCACCCATTTTTCATGAGGATAAGAAGGGAATAGGTCAGGCTCAGCATCTGATTATATTGATCCCGGGTCGAAGGCGACCCCCTCCTCCTAACTGCTCGAGCCGAAGTCAGCAATACAGGCTGCTAATGACCGTGAGACAGAATGCCTTTCCCTCCTTTGTCTGGGTAGAGGGGAGGTTGATGGCTGCGGCCGCTCTCCAGTATCAGGAGCGCCAGTTTCAAGCGGGCAGGGAAAAGTCAGAGCGGGGCAGGGGGCCGGCGACATTTGCAGAGGATACAGCCTGAGACTGCTCTTGTTTTTTTAATGTTTCAAAAATCACCTTCCAGGACGGGAGCATATGCTCGTGTCCCGAAGTAGGCAGAAGAGCAAGCATGGTTTTATGGTCGTCTCTCTCCTCAGACATGTTCTGTACCATAGTTCAGTTCCTCTGGCTCACCTGTCATGTCGCAAAAGGACAGGTGATTGTGGGCCCATATGCGGTTCTTTCACTGACATTGATCAGTTTCGGGGGCTTGCTGATTGCCACCAGGTAGGCTGGTTCTTCTCCTCACATGGGAGCATCAATTATCAATGACTGAGACAGAGATGGGGACTACTGACTCATGATCAAAATCCAAATTTACTATGAGCTACATATGCTTATATACCATTTTTAGGAAGGCTAGTAATTTTTTGCTACATTCATTGAGTTCAACATCACACAGACAAACTTTACATTTCTACTTAGTTAAATCTTCTTTCCTGTCGCCAGTTTTGATCCAATCTTCTTTTAATCTTCAAAGCTCTGTTTGCTCTTGTGAAAGCATCTTGGTTATCAAACTGCATATGCTAATTAAATCCACAGTACTCTGTCTTAGCTCCCACACCCTTTCCCCTTCAAACCTAATTTAAAGCCCTCTCAATGCATTCTACCAGTTCATGATCTAAAATACTTCTGCCCTTAACAGAGATGGAGCCCATCCAGCCCCAGCAGGCCAGGTGCCAAAAAAGTTGCCCCATTATCAAAGAACCCAATATTCTGCTGATGACACCAAACCTTGAGCCACTCATTGACAATGTGTGCTCTCCTATTCCTTTCATCGTTTTTCTCTGCTACCAAAGGGACTGAGCAGAAGGCTACATGTGCTCCTACCCTATCCACCACTTGATCCAGTGCCCTAAAGTCCCTTTCAATTGCCCTGACACTGCTCTTTTCAATCTCATCACTGCCAACCTGGAGTATCAGCAGTGGATAATAATCAGTGGGCTGAATCAGCCCAGGGAGTCTCTCAGTGATATCCTGTACCCAGGCCCCAGGGAGGCTGCAGACCTCCCTATGGGATGGATCTGGTCAACATATGGGGCCCTCTGTTCCCCTCAGAAGGATATTGGGGAGCAGTTGGAATGCAGAGCAGAAAGCACTGCAGAGCTGATAACCAAAATAGACATTCTAACATTGGTGGGTAAAAAACTTGGGAGCAGAAAACAGGAATGTAAGAATTGTAATGGAGGAAGCAGAAATAATGTTATGTTTAGTGTAAATGGATTAATATAAGATTGTGGTTAAGTAATGTTACCAAAAAACATAAATATTGTGCTTGTTGCTAATTTTAGCTACATCTGTAAAAGTATATAAACAGATCTGTGCAATCAATAAATTGGCTTCTTACTCACACAAGAAGGAGTCCTGTCTCTCAATCAACGACAGAAGGGAGTCAACTACTATGAATACCCTTCTTTTCTTTTTATTGTTAGAGGTGGTGATCCGTCTGACAGATGAAGCGAAATTGGGAGGCTCACTGAGCAGATCATTTTCTTCTATGTCATCTGGCTGATCCTCTAGATCCAGGGCCTCATACCTAGTTTGAAGTGGCACCTGGCTAGGTGATGGGGATCAGGAGGAATTTTCATTACCCCCCTGAAAAGGAACCCATTTCCACTCTCCTTCATCCACCAGGTGTCCTCCTATTCCCTGACAGTGGGAGGCATGGGAGTCCTCTGACTCCTGGTGTGCTTCCCTCAAGGATGGAAGGGCGGAACTCCACCAATCTATTTCCCTTTCACTTTCCCTAATACTCCTTAGTCTTTCTATTTGCTCCTTAAGCTCGGCCACCAGCAAAAGGAGATCATTCACCTGTTCACATGGCTGGCAGGCTTCTTCTGCAATGCCCCCAGTACCACTGATAAGTTCAAACATTCTGCGCAGGAAGGGGTCTGGACAGATGAATCCTTATTGGAGGGTTCTATTTGGCTGCATACACAAAAACCTCACTAGCAGGAGGAAACCTGCAACCCTGCCTGTGTAAGCTGCTGTGCCATGCCCTCAGAACCACGCCATGCCCCTGATTGCCTGCTCCTGTTCACAGGGATCCCTAGAGCCCTCTGATCTTCTTGTGATCTAATCCAGGTGAAAAATGCCTTGACTATTGTGCTATCAGTGTAGCAAAGAGAGAAGTAGTAAGGAGGGAACAGTCCAATTTTTTCACTGGGTTCCTTTGGTCTTTTGGTTTGATTGCTTTAATTTTTCATTAAAATTTTTATTTTAGTTTTGAAAATGTATAAACTTTGACATTAATATGGTACAATAATACCTGTCAGTAATTTTTTAATATCCTTTGCAAAGAATATGCTTAAAGTACAAAATAAAAGCTCTGTAATTTTATTATAATACCAAAAAAAGGTTAAAATAAGAAATTATAATATTGACTTTCTTCTGTGTAAACATGTTAGCATGTTAAACTTTATAAAAGAAAAGTTATCCCATTCTGGAGACAAATTCTAGGAGAAAAATGCTCTAAAATGAGTGTTTTTCTGTAAAGACAGAGTGTAAGGGTCAGTCCGAATATTCCCTGATCTGCCTCACGACCATCATCAGAGACTGAGACCCTGGGACCCCACCACTCGCTCTGGACAGGAGCTCCTGGCCTTGCCAAGGTGGATGCTTGCCAAGGGACTGTGTACAGGTGTGCTTGCCAGTGCTTGCTGCTTGCCATGGTACGCTGCTCTCAAGCAGAGTACTGGCTGTAGTGTTCTGTCCTGCACCTGTTTCTTGGAGCAACGATCTCCACACACAATAGTCCATAAATCTCCCCAACTTTTGGCCAGAGGCCACTCACCTTGGAAAAGGACTATAAAATGATAACTTTCTGAAGAGACTTTTGAGATCTCTTTCTCCCCATGGACGGAAGACGTGTCTATTCGCTCTTCGTCATCCCATCTGTTGGTAGCTGTTCCCCATCCCTTTGTTCTCTCTCTCTCTCCCCCTTTTACTTTGTTCCCTCTATCTCTCTCTCCCCTCTATAGCAAAACCAAGTTGTTGGCACTCAATAAACTGCATTGCTGTTTGCTGCTGGATAAAACGTTAGTCTCCTGCTGTTTGTCTTTTCCACCCTGGGGTCAAACGAACCATCATGACTCTGGTTCAGGTTGAGTGGATCTTGACACAGAGGGCTTCAATAACTCCCCTTCTTATGTCAATGAGAGAAATGGAGACCAGGGGATGAAAATGTTATAAATACATATTATATTATTGGCTTTTCTCAAATTTTAAAATGAATGCTATATGTATAATATTGGAAAACTTTCTGTATGAATATAGTTTCTTTTAGTTCTGCTGTTAACAAAACTTAGAAATAGTAGTGTGATAAATATATATTTTTCTTGGACTATGGCATGGTGATGTAAAAAGTTTTTGTTCATGTAACTAACTCAGAGAATGGTAAAAGATAATCAGGAAATTCTTCACATTCTTGGATTTTCCTATCTGGATGAAGATGGCGTGATGGACACCAGAACCCAGGGAAGGAATTTATTGATGGTCCGTTACCAGGGAGTGCTCGACAGGACAAAGCCACAAGGAGAAATAAAAAATGTTGATTTATAGGATGGGGGTTGGAGGAACTCAAAGGAATGTTTTTTAATAATGCATGAGGGTCTATGAATATGCAATGGGCTGATGTATTTAAGGGGTGTTTCCAAAACAGCAGGGGTGCTCTTGGCTGAATGCCAAGCACCCAGCCATAGAACCTTTTGCTTTATTGTCTCTTATTGTCTTTTATTAAACTTTTTAAATTTTACTAGGAAAGTGAACCTCATTTTTTTGCTAAAGTAAAAAAAGAGAAACTGTTTATTAACAAAAAATTATAAGGATTGTTATAAATGAATAACCAAATCAAGCCGAATTAAATAGTAAAACAGCAATTTTTATTTTCGTGACCGAAAATACGGTCCTGGGA
>PYHW01010135.1:84376-95726 GCA_013186435.1 Turdus rufiventris
GTGCTTGGCATTTGAGAGATTTTTATTTTATTTTATTTCATACAACTTTCTTATATAAACACGAATTATAACAACATATATCACAGAAAATAAAAATAAATCACTGAGAGGATTCTCAGTACAGCCTCCAGGCTAGGGGAAGGGAAAAAACCTTTTTGCTTTGAAATAGAGAAATAGAGAATTAAGAATCCAGCGTTACGAAATGCTTTGACTAAAAGAGGGACTGATAACACTGTATTGTTTGCTATAATTTATGGTGCTTACAAGAACAGGAGAGCAAGGCTACAAGGTGAGGGTCAAGAGCTAGAGTGTGCAAACAGGATGCAAGGACAAAGATATCAAAGGATAAGGGGGTACTCAGACACCTGGGACCGGGGAGAACTGATATCGAAGTCTGGAAAATGACCAAAGGACTAAAGAGAGAGCATGCACAAGGAGGCAAGGTGAAAAGTTCAAACTGAGAGCAAGAATATATACTTCATCCCAAAGAGCCCACAAGACCACCGGAGTAACCTAAAAGGAACAATGCGCAGTCGCAAAGAGGCGTGAAACTAATTTCTATATGAAGTGGGGAGAGGCAATGAATATGTATTAGGCGAATTGTGTATTCCTAGTTTGTAGAGAATAAAAGGAGAGGCGCATGTTTTTGGAGGAGCTATCCCCCATGCACCTCAGCCCTGAATAAATACATACCTACTCTTATTACTTATTTTTGTGGGTTCTAGAGTGTTTTTCCACGCTTCAGCTTCACGCTAGCAAAAAAACCCCAAATCCAATAAAAGGAACAATGTTGCATCCCAGTCCAGGCTGCCCCAGCAGGAGGAAAAGAGCTTGAACAGAGCCCGTGCAAGATTCCAAGGGGCTCCCTACCCTCTCCCCGCCCTCAGTCCATTTAAAAGCTACAGCGCTCATTTTCTGGGCATAAAGCAGACAATTAGGAAATAAAGCATCATCAAAAAATCACTCCAAGACAAAAGTACACGAGACAAATGTACTAAAATGAATTGATTTGCTGTGCTCCATCAAGTATTTTTTTTTCCTGTACACATCACTGTTTTTAAGCACCTAGACCTGCAAATCTCTGAACTTTAACGGTTTAGAGACACAAGTGGTTTTTTGGTTGGTTTTTTTTCCTGTTTGTTTTTTAAAGGAGTAATGAGCAACTTTCCAATAGCATGACTGTCTGTCCATGCAGCGTCTTGATCTGGCTTTGCATAACTATAGGTCCCGGGCAGCCTGTTGGCTGTGGAAGATGGCCCCTGAGTCCCACTGCACAAACCCCTCATCTCTACTGCTCATGGCACCTATCAGGCATCTGAGAGGCAAAGAAACAAGATAGCCCAGCTCCTATATTCAGAAAAACTCCAAAATTCTTAACAGCTAGAGATCTGGGCCATGAAGTCAGGGGTAGCAGGGAGGGCAGTGGTCAGGGACAGGCCAATGCAAGCACTCCCCAGTGTGTTCGACTGTGAGGCGCAGCTCCTGCCTGTGCTGGGGCCAGGCTTCCTCACAATGATGCTCTTGATGGAGAAAGGCAGGTGGGCCATCACCACACCACTGCCAGACTTGGCGGCATGCAGAGAGGTCACCAGCACCAGGCCCAGCAGGTGCATGTTGCAGAAGGGTGTCCGTGCCAGTTCCGTGGCTGGCAGCAAGGGGCCCAAGCAGCACAGTGACAGCAGGCAGTGCTGATCCAGGGACGTTGCCTGGGGTAGTGAGGGACTGGAGGGCTGGCAGGGAGGAGTGGTGGAAGGCAAAGGTGGACTGGGGGTGGTAGGGCTGAAGCTGGAGGCCATAGCCATAGTCATAGGGTCTGTAGACGCAGGGTGGCTGCTGCAGGGGCTGGGGGCTGCAGGAGGAAGGCAGCAGCAGAGTTCATGGTATGCAGCAGCAGCTCAGGCGCCAAGAGCTGCTATTCCTTGAAGTACTTTCAGCAGCGCAGGAAGCTCCTGTTGTCAGACGTTGACAGATGTGGGGTCTAGCATCCAGTAGTTGCCATTGCCAGGGTTGCGGCAATCCTGAGGAATCTTGACAAAGTAGTCACTGAGGGAGATTGTAGTGGATGCTGTTCTGACATGCAGGGAACTTCTCCCAGTAGTAGGGGAAGTGCCTGCTGATGAATTTGCAGATCTTGCTCAGTGTCAGCCACTTCTCAGGGCTCTGCAGGATGGCCATGGTGATGTGAGCGATGTAGGGAGTAGGGTGGCTTCATCAGACTATTCATGATTTTGCAGATTTTATCACACCTTGCTAGGTCAGCTCTTTTTCAGGATGAAGCATTCTGCTTGAGAATCACTGGATTAGCATGGAAGTAATTCTGTATTGCTGACAATCCTTGCCATCCTTCTTTCTGACTTCTTGTTCACCTCAGGCTGTAAGTGTTCCCAGGCATCTGTGATTGCAACAAGAGCCACATCTAAATAATCCTCCAGAAGAGCCCAAAATGCCTACATTTGCCTTTCCAGCTTTTATTTTAACTTATTATTTCTACTCTTTTAAGATAGTGTCTATTCATAATGCTAGCAGAGGGATCATTGATTTTCACAGTGAAGCACTGGCCCTTGTAGCTAATACAGCAGGTTCTTCATCATATGAACAAATGTGGGGTTTTTTTATTACATTTGATTTCATGTCTCCACTAGCTATTGAAAACCTTTCTAACATTCTCCACAGACCCAAATTCTTTGTTGTAGACCAGCTCTGGCAAATTAGGAGGGAGATCCCATAAGTAATGTCTCAGATATTTCAGATATTTTCAATTTAATTCTGTAGCAAGGCAAATAAGCCCTGAAGGAGTATGAACCCATTCATAAATGCAGTGAAGATTGGCAGGTATGCTCTTTGTTCACTTATAAATCTTTGGGGATAAGCTATACTCTGATAAAAGACAGAAGAGATTGATTTTTCATCTAAAACTAAGGGGGTAGCAGGTTCCTGCCAGGGCTTGAGGAGAATTAATTGCTAGATGCTGCAGAAGGATGAAGACCCTTACCCCAATCCAGCCTCCTCACCTCTGGCCACCTGCACTCACCTTTTACTTCCCATTGAACACCAAACTGGATCAGGAGGCCTAGAAAGTCAAAGGCAAAATCCAGAATGAATTTCACACTTGCAGCTGCCAAGACATTAGTAAAAGGCAGCATGTTGAAAGGTACACATCTGAAAGTGTAGCAAATTTAGTCCTGGTTCATCCTGGGCTATAAATGTACCATCCTTGGGTAGGACTATTCTGGTTTGGGGGTCACATCTTAACAACTTTTTTGACATGCAACTCAGCAGTGGTCAAAACCTTTCTGTGATCATGGCTTAAGCAATCAAGTTTTCTTGAATTCTGTGTATAGGACATCTACAGGAACAATCTATTTGCTTGATACTGTCGTCTGTGCATTAATATAAGGTACCATCTTTTTCTCATATAGACAGCGAGGAATACTGTGAGTTTTGACTTTTATCTATTCTCTCGCGAGATCTTAATTGTTGCTTTCTACCACAAGAGACTAACATGAAAGCTTTTCTAGGCAAGCCTTTACCAATCTGATTAACATCTACTCTGAAGTATTTGGTACAGAAGTCAGGGGATTCTTCATGCAGCATTTCTCTAACTATTCTTTAATTGGCCCCTGTGGGGTGTTATAGAGACATTCCATAGCTCATGAAAGGCTTGTGTTGTGGCTTGAAGCCCAGGTATTTTGGGTTGATGAGTTTAAGTATTACAGGCATGGTGAAAAAAGGGAATTATTTACTGAGGAACTCTATCTTTTCCTAGATACTGAAGTCTATTACACCATAGAACTCACCAGTACATAGTACAACACTGATATATGAGATGAAAATAGCACTGTACTTAAATTTCTTCTTCCTGGGCTCCAATTCAATGTTTATGTATTTAGTATCTCTTCAAAAGTTAAGAATTCTTTAGTCTTACGTCTTATGTCTTGACTTTGAGAGGTGGCTTCTTTTCCATTCATCTCTCACAACACCTTTGTTCCTGGACCCCCTAATGCTATTTTCCTTCACTAGATTAATAACATATATTCATATTTTTAAAAAAATTAGAAGTTCCCCCGTAATGTCCTGGAGCATCTACATTAGGAATGAGAACATTATTATTTCCTGTGGTGCCTTGTTAATGTGCCATATACTTCTGCTTTCTTGACTGTTGAATACAGCATTCTTTTGAACAAACATTCCCTAAAGAGACTCTGAATATCAGGCAGATTTCCTTCACTGCCTGAAAATACATTGAATATGTGCTCTTTGTGATCATTGGTAATCAGGACAAATATTACTCCCCTTTAGCCCAACCACTTATGTTTATGATCTGTGATTTGTTTCCTGAATATGATACTAACTTAACACGTCAACATACTGTATTTATTACTTATACAGCACTGGACATGACTTTCAAGAGAGTTTTCCACTGTCACTTTAACAGCAACTTTTGTCATTATTCTGCCTTTCACATAATTTAGCAGACAATTTTCATGACTAACCATTTTAATGGTCTTTTTCCATTTCTATGATGCCTCTTTGCAGCTAATGAACTTTGCTTGAACAATGTATATTCTTTGAGGTCTAAGATCCTAAGTTTCATCCTTTTTCAGAACTAAAAGGATGCTTGCTGTGCTCACAGTGTTTCAGTACTACAGGCTTTGGATCTGTTTCATTTCTCACCAGAAGTTCTTCAGATACAAGTAAAAACAGTTTTAGGTTTATGTTTCCTATGATGCAATTCCACAAAAAAGACTGGAGAAAAGAAGCCAACAGTATTATAACATATTTAAATGTTTTTTTTCTGATGCAAAGTTTACATTTGGAAGGTCTGCTGTTAGTTCCAGGAAATTTAACCAAATCTCTCCAAGACTCTCTTAAACTCTAGTTCTTTAATTGCTTAAGTTGATTCCTGATACAACTCAGTGATGTGGTTTTCAGCATAATTTGTCTTCAAAACCTCACATGAGGGAATATGATATACCTCTAAGCCAGTGAATCCTAGACTGACAGCTGGGACTACACTTTCTACAACTTCTGTCTTGGAATAATCTTTCTGTGATTCATTTTCACTTCAGTATTTCAGCCTATTAAAACATTTTGTATATTTTTAATTATGAATTTGCCTTGTAATTTTGAAATCTTCCTTTTATATTGATGTCAGGCTGTGAATCTGAAGAATTGTATGGGGTTTGCAAGGCCAGGTTTTGGTAGCAAGGGGGCTACAGGGGTGGCTTCTGTGAGAAGCTGCTAGAAGCTTCCTCCATGTACGGCAGAGCCAATGCTAGCCGGCTTCAAGACAGACCCACCACTGGCCAAGGCCAAGCCAATCAGAGATGGTAGTAGCACCTCTGGGACAACATATTTAAGAAAGGAAAAAAAGCTATTGCACAAAAGCACTTTCAGCCAAAGAGAGGACTGAGAATACGCAGAGCAACAACCCTGTAGGCACCAAAGTCAGTAGAGAAGGAGGGGGAGGAGGTGCTCCAGGCACCAGAGCTGTCCCCTGCAGTGCACAGTGAAGACCATGGTGAAGCAGCTGTCCCCCTGCAGCCCATGGAGGTCCCTGGGGAAGCAGAGATCCACCTGCAGCCTGTAGAAGACCCCAAGCTTAAGTAGGTGGATTCACCTGAAGAAGGTTTTGACCCCATGGGAAGCCCATGCTGGAGTGGGTTCCTGGCAGGATCTGTGGACCTGTGGAGAGGAGGACCCCCACACTGGAGCAGGTTTGTTGGTAGGACTTGTGACCCTGTGTGAAACCCACACTGGAGCAGCTCATGAATAACTGGATCTAAAAGAAAAATCATGGATACAGGGAGAAGGTTTGAATTTTTCACCAAGAGAGAAAATACAACATTTAAATATCTTCCAGGAAAAAAAGAAAAAAAGCCAAACCAAGGACAGATCCATTCATGGGAAAAAAAAATCCCTGCCAGGTGAGGATGCGAGCAAGAGAAGGTGGGGGAAGCAGGGAGGGAAGGGAGATAGGCCACACACACCAAACCAGACCGGAAACAGAAACGAACACGCCCGAAGGGAGGGGGAAGAGGGGAAAGAGAAAGGGAGAGGGCGGCGGGAAGAGAGGGGGGGAAGGGGGCCGGGAAAGAGGCGTGGCGTTTACCTTGCATCCCAGCTCAGCCACACAAGTAAATTTACTTTGCACAGCACGCTTACTAGAATCCATCACTCCCTTCAAGTAGGGTAACCTCCACTCCCTATCTTATGCCTCTAACTCCTCCCGCGGTGGCGGCTCCGCCTCTCCAGATTTCACTGCCGCATAGGGCGCACTCTCCTGGCTTAGGCAGTGGTAGAGCGGCGTGCCTGGCCTCCCTTCCGGCCGCCATCTCGCGTGTTCTGCTCGGTCCTCATCCCGCTCCCACAACCCTCGTCTCCCTCCGCTCTGGCAGCGCTGCTTCCGCTCTAGGAAGGTACAAAGGAGATGGTGGGGAGGGATTAGGGTGGAATTTGTTGCGTGACCAAGGGCTGCGGGTTAGTGGGCGGCTGTAGTTGGAGCAAGGCAAGGTAGTTACGGACAGGGTCTCAGGAGAGCAGAGCTGAGCTGAGCTTCGGTGGCACTATGTGGCAGACCGACAGCCCCGTTAGGGCTTGGACGTTTTCCCTTCGGGTGTGCGAGTGTAATGAGGGGTAGGTGCGGAGCCCCTTGTGCCCACCTACCTTACTACCGGGCCCAGGTTATGGCCTGGGCCGCCGAGTGCTTCCTGACCTGTTTTGTATGGGTGCTCTTGTTGCTTCCACAGATGAAAGAAACGATCATGAACCAAGAAAAACTTGCCAAGCTCCAGGCTCAAGTGCGCATTGGTGGCAAGGTAGGAATTGTCTCCCGTCCCTTCCTTCAGGATTATGTGTCACGGTCCATACACTGGGCCTCTGATGTGGGATCCTGAAAACTCGGATGGGGAGCAGCCTTAAAGACTTCTGCCTTGGCTGGACTGTCCTTGGGGTAAGCTGTGCTGCTGCAGGGATCTCTAGTCAGTTCAGTAGAAGCAGAATGTAGGAGTTGAACCTCCAGCCTTTTCTGTTTGGATCTGTTATATTATAGCTGACTTGTAGCCTATATTCTTATATAGGCTCTGTTAAAAGGCATCTGGGATGGGGCAACCGTGTATGTACAAACTAGGGAATGAAACGTAGAGCAGTACCGCAGAAAGGGACCTTGGGGTCCTGGTCGATGGTAAGTTGGATATGGGTCAGCAGTGCCCTGGCAGCCAGGAGGGCCAACCATGTCTTGGGATGCATCAGGCACAGTATTGCCAGCCAGTCAAGGGAGGCGATTGTCCTGCTCTGCTCTGCACTGGTGCAGCATCACCTTGACTACTGTGTGCAGTTTTGGGCACCACAATATAAGAAACTGTTATGAACAACTGTTTGAGATTGCTTAAAAATCAGCAGCAAGGGTATCGATAAAAACCAGATTTAATATTAAGCAACAGCATGACAAAGTTTGTTGGCAAGATTCACTCTACTACTTACTAGACAGTTAAGGCACACCAAGGAAAACAAGCAACAACAAAACCAAACAAAATCCAGGCAATCAAAACAGAAATGAGCTGAGAACTATCTAGGGGAGGTTTGGGGGGGTGTGTGTGTGCATATGTGACAAAAGGATAGCGAGGGCAAGGATAAAAAGCCTAAAATCTTAACAGTACTCAACAGTACTTTAACTTAACTTATACCTTAAACCTAAGAATTTAACAAAGGAACAAAACTTATACCTTAGCCATAACAACAGAGGAACAACACTTAGCAGCATTTAACTTAGCTTATAACTTATGACTTAACCTTACTTACAGGCCTAACCTACTTAGATATCTAAGGTACTTAAACATCTAAGAAAGCAGCAATTCTCCCAGATTTCCGTAGCATATGTGCACGTATACGCGCACAGACATAAAGAGTCAGTGCAAGTTACCTGTGAAAAATTCCCCTCAAGGGTAAGTGAAATATTAATTTGAGGTGATTTTGCATCTCCCCAGTGGGTAAAGGGTCAGGCCTCGAGGAGTGGGGGTATTGTCCCAGGACTCGTTGTTGTTCAGCAATCCTCTGAGTACAGCAAACATGAGAGTTTGCTGGCTCTGAGAGGCCCCACTCAGAGGGAGGTTGCTGGTCGCAGCCTGCTGCAGTCCATAAGAGCTCAAAGGGTCTCATTTTGGAGTGCTGTTTATAGGGTCACTAGAGAGTGGGCATTAGTCATAATAGAACAGTGTTTCATCCTGGCCACAATTTGGGTTGGAACTTTCCTTGAAAGTGTGAGAAGGGGAATATTATGCCATTCAGGCAAGGAAAACAGCTTCCAAGGCTGTTCATAAAGAAAACAGGAGCTCGTTAGACAGCAGCAGTTCCTGGGAACAGACAGGGTTTCTGATAAGCTCAAGAAGAGCTGAGCCCATGTGCTGTTTGTTAAGGCCAAGGCCTAACAAGTGTTTCTCAGATCACAGTGCGGCCTGCAAAAAGGGGGGGGGGGAATGCATCACCACATAAAGATATAAAGGTATTAGAGAGCATCCAAAGGAGGGTTATGAAGATGGTAAAGGATCTAGAGGGGAAGCCATACGAGGAGTAGCTGAGGTCACTTGGCTTGTTCAGACTGGAGGAGACTGAGGGGAGACCTCAGTCTACAACTGTAGTTGCAGTCTACAACTTCCTCACTAGGGGAAGTTGAAGGGGCAGAGACTGATCTCTTTGGTGACCAGTGATACGATCCGAGGGAATGGCATGAAGCACTATCAGGGGATATTGGTTGGATATTAGGAAAAGGTTTTTCACCTAGAGGGTGGTTGGGCACTGGAACAGGCTCCCCAGGGCAGTGGTCACAGCCTCAATCCTGTCTGAGTTCAAGAAGCGTTTGGACAATGCTCTCAGGCGCATGATGTGAATCTTGGGGCTGTCCTGTGCAGAGTCAAGAGTTAGACTCTATGATCCTTGTGGGTCACTTCCAGCTCAGGATATTCTATGATTAAGATTTGAAGTAAGTAGACCTTACAGTAAATTATCTTGGGTATTGTTTTCATAATAGACTAGAAGGCTATACTACAAATTCTCATCACAAATCTTTAAGATGCTTGTGACTGTTTTCTTGCTTTTTAGAACAAAGCTGGAGTTTCTGTATTTCTCATACTCTTATCATTGTAGAATAGCATGCTTGGAAGACCTTTTTATTTTATTACAACATCTGAGTTTATGTAGCTTTGTGATTACTTATAATCTGAAAATAAAAAAGTATGTTGAGTATAGTTGTATGCTAGTAAACATGTTCATTACAGTTTCAGTTTTAAGGCAAGAATTTGTTAGCAATTTTTTGGTTTTTATACCTGAGAAATGTGCACACAGTATTTAGAATACAAGCTATTCTAAAATAAGACAATGAGAGCAGTGGTAAGGGATGCTGGAGTGCAGGTAGTTTTTTCATCAGTCTTCCTGATCAAAAGGAAGGAGTTTGAAAGTGTTAGTCAAATTTGGAAAATCAACAAATAGTTACAGTACTCGTGCCACAGCTGGGGGTTTGGCTACCTAGACTCTAGAACTTGGTTTGCGAAACCTGGTCTGCTAGGGGCTGATGGGTCCATCTGTCAGAGAAAGGGAAGATCATCTTCAGTCATAGGCTTGCCAAGCTGGTGAAGAGGGCTTTAAATCAAAATTGCCAAGAGAGGGGAAACTCAGTCTATTCCACTCCTACTAGTTGCCAGGGCCAGGGAGAGATGCACAAAGCCTGGAGAGGGGATTACAGGTCAGCAGGAGAGCATCTGAAGAGCAGCACAGAGGAATTTCAGCCAGTAAATCAGCTTTATCAGGGGCCCAACTTAAATGCCTCTATGCAAACACATGCAGCATGGGGAATAAACAGGATGCACACATGCCTGCAGAGCTATGATCTTATTGGCAACAGAGACATGGTGGGAGGCTCCTGTGATGAGTGTTTAAATAGGACACAGGCCCTTTAGGAAGGACAGGCAGGGGAGACAAGGAGGTGGTGTTGCCCTTTATGTCAATGAGCAGCTGGAGTGCATGGAGCTCCACCTGGAGATGGATGAGGAGCTGACAGAGTTTATGGGTCAGGATTAAAGGGAGGGCAGGGACAGGTGACAAAGTGGGAGTCTGCTACAGGCCACCTGATCAAGAAGATTGAGTAGGTGAGGCCCTCTACAGACAGATAGGAACAGCCTCATATTCAGAAGTCCTGGTCCTCATGGGGAACTTCAACCACCCTGATACCTGTTGGAGGGACAACACAGCAAAGCACAAGCAATCCAGGAGGTTCCTGGAATGGGTTGATGACTTCCTTCTCCAAGTGACAGAGGGGCTATGCTGGACCTTATTCTCACCAACAAGGAGGGACTGGTGGGGAATGTGAAGCTCAAGGGCAGCCTGGGCTGCCCTGACTATGAAATGGTGGAGTTTGAGATCCTTGGGGCAACAAGGAGTGTACACAGCAATCTCACTGCCTTGGGCTTCAGGGGAGCAGACTTTGGTCAGTTCAAGGATCTGCTTGGTAGAGTGCCATGGGATAGGGCCCTGGAGGGAAGAGAGGCCCAAGAAAGTTGCTTGATATTCAAGGATCACCTCCTCCAAACTCAGGAGCAATGCATTCCAACAGAGGAAGTCAGGCAAAAATGCCAGGAGGCCTATGTGGATGAACAAGGAGGTCCTGGACAAGCTCAAACAGAAAAAGGAAGCCCACAGAGGATGTAAGCAAGGACAGGTAGCCTGGGAGTAATACAGAGATTGTCTGAGCAGCCAGAGAACAGATTGGGAAAGCTAAAGCACTGATAGAATTAAATCTGGCCAGGGATGTCAAGGGTAGCAAGAAAATCTTCAATAGGTATGTCAGTGATAAAAGGAAGACTAGGGAAAATGTGTGCCCTTTCTGGAAGGATATGGGATACATGGTTACTCAGGACATGGAGAAGGCTGAAGTATTCAGTGACTTTTTTGCCTCAGTTTTCACTAGCACACCATCTGAATTGTAGAAGGTGAATGCAGGGAATGAGAGAACGAAGTATCACCCACTCTAGGAGAAAACCAAATTTGAGACCATTTAAGGAACCTGAGGGTGCACAAGTCCCTGTCACCTGATGAAATACATCCACAGGTCCTGAGGGACCTGGCAGAGGAAGTGGCTAAGCCAGTATCTGATTTACCAAAATATGAGTATTGGTCTAACACCGATACTCAACTGTGACGGACAAAAGACTCTCTAACAATTTAAAGTTAGAAAGGGTATGTTTATTCAGCGCTGGGCAGCAGCGTGGGGTACTCCCTAATACGCACTGCAAAATTACAGGTGGTCACAGAGTCTATTTATTGACAAAAGGTTCAAACAAATACATATTCATAATACCAG
>PYHW01010135.1:95955-115510 GCA_013186435.1 Turdus rufiventris
CAGCTGAGCAAACATAAGATGACAGACAATCAATCAATTATTTAAGTTTAACTAAAATCTTAATTTTTCTAAGATCAGTGTTTCAGTATCCATAATATTTGAGAAGTGGCAGTTCAATGAAGTTCCCACTGACTGTAAAAGGGGAAATATAACCCATGTTTTTAGAAAGGAAAATGAGGAAGACACAATTACAGGCCCATGACTTGGCAATGTGTGCTTGGTGCCCAGAAAGCCGATGTTTTCCTGAGCTGCATCAAAAATGTGTGACAAGCAGGTCAAGGGAGGCGATTCTGCTCCACTTTTGTGAGATCCCACCTGGAATACTGCATCCAGCTCTGGCATCCCCAACATAGGAAGGACATGGACCTGTTGGAGTGAGTCCAGAGGAAGTCATGAAGATGCTCTGAGGGCTGGAGCACCTCTGCTATGGTGACAGGCTGAGAGAGTTGGAGTTGTTAAACCTGGAGAAGAGAAGGCTTCAGGGAGACCTTAGACCCCCTTCCAGTGCCTAAAGGGGCTCCAGGAGAGTTGGAGAGGGACTTTTTTTACAGAGGCATGGAGTGATGAGACATGGGGCAAGAGTTTTAAACTGAAAGAAGGTAGATTTAAATTGGACATAAGAAACTTTTCACATTGAGGGTGTTATGATCCAGTTTTAAAGTTATTTAGAAATTACTCTGGCCGAATTAAGGTGAAAATGAGACCATATGCCAAAGTCAATAGTATGAGTTTTAGTTAATAGTAAATATGACAGAGAGAGAAAGAGAGACAAAAGAAGACAAAGAAATAGAAAATAGATGGGGGGACAGAAAGAGAATGACAGACAGAATAAGGAAAATATCACCATCTGTGGCTCCCAATGATTTTCTGTTGATCCTCTCCAGCTGGTCTTGGTGGTGAATGTCCCCCCAAAAGCATAGAATCCAATGGGTTAATATAGGCTCAGGCTAGGTGGGAACGTCCAGGTACCTCCCCCTGGGGGAGCAGTTTGACACAGTCTCTTGCAGCAGACTTAGGATCTGTTGTATCATTTTGCATCACATGCAGTTTTGTGGTGCAAGGCTTCTGGGGAGCACTTTGGGGGGTGTGTGATGGATTATGACACGGTCTCAGCTGCCTCACGTGAATGTCCCATGGATGTGTCCTGTGGAGTTGGAGGTTTTACAGCTGAGCCAGTTTGTGTAAAGGAGGATGGGTGTTCAGTGTCTCTGACCAGAGGTTATGCCACACACCTGAAACCTCCTTCCCCCGGCCCTTGTTTCAGGGGGAGTCTGTGTAAACTTGATTTCTGTGGGCTGTGGTCTCCCCCACCCCAAACCCAGACAGATGGTTCTCAGTGCAACTGCTGGGTTTGGCTTTCTTGTGAATGCATTCCTTTCCCTCAGCCTTGTTTGTTTCTCCTTAGACCTGAGATGATTGAACTATAGTGTCCCCTTTATCTTATCTAGGCGGCTTAACTCATAGTGCAAAGTTCTTCAAGGAGGTTTCTGTGGTTGTAACTTCTTTATACAGTTTTTGCTATAATGGGCAAAACTCCTTCATAACAATGTTTAAGGTCTGAAACATTTCAGTCCCTGACAGAGGGTGGTGAGGCACTGGCACAGGTTGCTCCAAGAAGTTGTGGTTTCCCCATCCCTGGAAGTGTTCAAGGTCAGGTTGGATGGGGCTTGGAGCAACCTGGTCTAGTGGAAGGTGTCCCTGGCCACAGCAGGGGGTTGGAACTAAATGATCTTTGAGATCTCTTCCAACCCAAACTACTCTGTGATTCTATTCAGCAGAACTCTTGTTGACAGTTTCCAGTAACGTTTATGCATATGTTGAAGCTTTTTGCCTTTAAATAGATATTTAGGCAGCCTTAAATCAAGATTAATCCAGTACAGTAATTTCACGACTATAAGGCGCACCCTTTTGACAAAAATTTTGGCCCGAACCCGGAAGTGCACCTTATAGTCCGGTGCGCCTTATATAATGTACAAAGTTGCAAAATTTGCCGACTCCCGGAGGTGCGCCTTATAGTCCAGTGTGCCTTATGGTTGTGAAATTACTGTAATTAACTGGCTTGGTGAGTTTGTTTATTCTTTATATGGATTACTAGTTAAGCAGAGGACTGCTGTATTATACTGATGATTATGTGCATGTTACTAGCATGTGTGTATTGCTTATATATGGCTTTAACCTTTATCACTACTGTTTAGTGTTTTTTTTTCCTCTTTCTTGTGAGGAAAGGTTGCACATTGCCTCTGATGAAAGATTTTCATAACATTGCAGGCCTGCAGATCTTAAAAAGAAGATAAATATTATATTTAGGTGGAGGGCTATTTTAGTACTTCATTATGTGGAATTTGACATTTTCGTGTAGGGTGTTGATACAGCTAAATGTCATGTTGATTCTTACAAACCTTTTTCCTGGAGAAATCTAGAGCTCTGTGTCTGTAGGGGAACTTAACCTTTGCTTGTTTTGCTTTCTAAAAAGGAGTGGTCTGGAGTATTATGTAGAAGTATTTTTTAAAAAATATATTTCATAAAATCATTTGTTTGAAAATACCTCTTAAGATCATGTTCATAAAATATTTTGGGAAAATATATGTTATTCAAATTTTACACAAATGTGTAAGTCCATCAGATGGAGATGTCTATTTGGAATAAAAAATAGTGGTTTTAGTTTTCTCATTTTCATTTATTAATTATATTTTTGATAGCTTTATGGTCTCTGACTCTTTATTGTCAAATTTTGACTACAATTTAAGATTGTCCAAGGAAAAATTAATGGGCTTCAGAAATTACTGAAAATTGCTCAGAAGTGTTTCCCCTGTGGCACCAGAGGCAAACTCAGACTTTTCAGTATCAGAATCAGCTGTTCAACTTGATTCTTATTTGGCTGAGAAATGACGTTGTCCAAACTTCTACTCATGTCATGCACAAATTTTGGATTTTCAAAGCTGTCTTACATTGTTCCAGTAACCTTTAAGCAATACTGAAGCTCATTTCTTTAAACCCTGATGATGCTATGTAAGTTGCAGCCTGAAAAGACAGCTGTAAACTGTGGCCAGAACTGCTACTTATTTTTCACAACTGTTTCATAACTTCATGGAACAAAAATGTTAGAAGTAGAGCAACAGTGACAGTTCATCCTAATTCTAGGTAACTTGTTCCACCTAGTTGGCATTCACAGCACTTGGTAATCCTTAACAAAAACCAGATGCAACTCCATATTGTGGGACACTGTAAAGAATAAGGGATAGAAAAGAAGAGAGAACATTTCTATTTGCTGGGATGGTAGACTAAAATCTGTTGTGCATTCTTCAATAGGAAGCTGATGGTTAGGGGCATTCCAGCAAAGGTGTTCCTGACCATTGTGAACCTGATTTCCTCCCCTTTACAACAATGGTATAAGTTACTGGACTGCAGACATGGCCTCTCACTACACTGATCATCATTAGTATTGCTGTAGCAGTTATGCTTGCACACACCTGCTGTGCAGTACATATACTTTCAGGAATTACACTGCTCTGTCTGGCAATGAATCTATAACCAGGTGAGTTAAGAATTCAGTTACTTGGAACTTTAAAGATCAAAGATATTGTTAGGAGTTAGTCCTAGGAATGATGTCTGAATAGATTGTTCTGTAGAGGTTGATTTGTCACCTAATTAAGCTAGCAACTCTTTAGGCATACAGGACTGTAGAGTATGTCAGTCTTCAGGAGATGATCGATTTTCAATTTTATGCCTATGGTAACAGACAAGGATACACTTGAAGTTTTTCTTTCATAAGTAGGATGTTGCAGAATCCCTATGAGACTTAGGAAATAAAATTTCTTTGGTGCATTGCATCCTAAAATCTCACACTTCTCTCAAACATGCAAAGCTTGTTTAGCAAGGAAAAGACTGCTGCAGTGCAGTTGGAGTGGGGTTGTGTGTGGTGTAACACAGGAATAGAACTTTGCATACAAAGTTGATTTGTAGATGGCTGAAGAGTAGTTATATGGCCACAAGAATTAGTTTGCAAAGAACTAATTAAATATTAATTCATAACTTTTTTTTTTTTTTTTTTGCAAAGGGTACTGCCCGCAGAAAGAAGAAGGTTGTCCATAGAACAGCTACGGCAGATGACAAGAAACTTCAGTTTTCTTTGAAGAAACTGGGTGTCAACAATATTTCTGGAATTGAAGAGGTAATTGCTTGAAAGGGGAAAATGCTTTTCTATATAGAACTTAATTTCCTTGTAACATCTTAAACTTGCCTGTAAATTATCTATAGGTGCTTAATTGAGCTTTATGAACTTCAACTAGTCCCTGTTAAATTGAAAAATCATGCTAAACTGCTTGAAATACTGGTTTTGGTTTTTTCCCTTGCAGGTAAATATGTTCACCAACCAAGGAACAGTCATTCACTTCAATAATCCTAAAGTTCAGGCATCTCTGGCTGCTAACACTTTCACTATCACTGGCCATGCTGAGACAAAGCAGCTGACAGAAATGCTTCCTAGCATCTTAAATCAGCTTGGAGCTGACAGTTTGACTAGCCTGAGGAGATTGGCAGAAGCCCTACCCAAACAACGTAAGTTAAAACTTGAATGCATTTCCTGCTGGCAGCTATGGGGCTTATTTGTGTAGCTGCAGTGAAATTCAGTGCAGTCTTTCTGTCCACAACCATATTATAAAATGCTAAAGAAATGAGACATTTAAATCTTATTTATAGCTCAAATTCAACAATGAATATAACAGAATAAAGCAGAGGCACCTGTTTCTCAACATATCTTGCAGCTGGTCTAGGACTAGAAAGTTATAGCCAGATTTGATTTCATGTTAGTTCACTACTTGCTGTAGCTATCATATTTTGGCATACCTAGTTCATTAAAGCTAGATAGAGTTATTCTGAGCAAGTTAGGTTTTAAAAGAAGTTATGTCTGTTTTGACACTTGTAATAGAAACAAATAATAGGGAGAGGGACTTGAGGACGGACATCTTGCTACTGCTTTGTTCCCTCACAGGTGTGGTGAAGGTATTATTTGTTGCATGGGTTTTTGATAGCTGAGGCATTTATACAGCATTTGTAAGGAAATATAATTTCTGTGTGTGTAGAACAGTGTAGCAAACAGTACTGGCATGATCAGTAAGGTAGATACACCAATTTCATATTCTATCCTTAAATCAGTAAAAGAACCTGAACACTTTTTATCCCTAAAACTATGTGAGAAAAGTAGAGGAGGGACCTAAGTATCTGGTGTTTGGAAAAGGTGATGCTGCTGCTGCTACAGGGTAAGAATTGGGAGCAGAAGACAGACTTATCGATACTGGGACTGATGCCTTAAGTTTTAGAGTTCTTATTTTTCAAATCCTGTACTGCATTAGTGTATAACTCTGAACTTCATATAGAGTGTTAGTAAGCTCTCTTCACATTTTTGTCAGACAAAACAATCCTTCCAGGCCTGAGAACCAAGGACACCCTCTGCCTCAGGCCCCAAAAAGTACAAACAGAAGTGAATCGGGGTGGGGGAAGCAAACCAGGGGAATATGACTTCATTACCTAAAGCTATAATTGGAGAATTAACCTCTGATATGCAAATAGGCCAAACCTACATCTGTCTGAAAAACAGATGACCTTCGTTCATCTTGGGTGTAGCCTCTGCAAGGCTTTTGCACTGCCCAAGGTGTACCTATTGAAGGCCTTTAATAAATACCCACTTTATTCTTTTAACTCTGTCTAGCCTCTGTTCTAGGTAGTCACTCCAAGGCATCAGGACCATGTTTCATGTCCTGCATGTAGGGTTTTCCTATTTACTTTCTATTTCTTGTGCCCGTTATGAACTTTATTGATATGGTTTTTCTTTTTGTGCTTTGCTGCCAGCAACAATAGACTCTATTCCTAAAGCTGATGATGCTTCTCTTCTCTCAACTTCCCACTGAAAAAAATTCTGCTAGAAGTAGTGTTCAGGAGGTGAGGTAAACTGCTTTCCAAATGAAGCTTGGGTTCCTCCTTTCTGGTGTCAGCTGTGTGGCTTCCTTGTGGTAGAAGTGGGGCTTGAAAGAAAACTTGAAGGATTTAAAATGAGCCTGTTAAGATCTCTCTTCTTATAAAAAGATGAGACAACTATTTATTTAAGGGAGGGGCTATTTATCAGGGAATGTATAATAGGACAAGGGGTAACAGTTTTAAACTGACAGAGGGCAAGTTTAGATTAGATATTAGGAAGAAATTATTTATTCAGATGGTGGTGAGGCACTGGCATGGGTTGCCCAGAGAAGCTGTGGCTGCCCCATCCCTAGAAGTGTTCAAGGTGAGGTTGGACAGGCCTTGGAGCAACCTGGTCTAGTGGAAGGTATCCCTGTTCATGTTAGGGGGAGTGGAACATGATGGTCTTTAAGATCCATTCCAACCTAAACTATTCTGTGTTTCTATGATTCATGTTAATTCCTCCCTGTTGTTTTGGATGCCACCTGTCCCAGGGACAAACGCTTGTAACAGATGCCTCAAATCAATGTGCCTGCCACACTTCTGCTACATTTGTGGTTTTTTTTTTGCTTCATGACATTTTTATATGTGGAATAATGCCATTCCAAATAATAGCATTGCTATAGTTATGACAAAGTTGTCCTTGTGTCTGGGAAAGGGCAGGGCCTTGTCTGACTTGACAAGCATGTTTGTCATGGTGTAAGTCATTGCTGCTGGGAAAGAATGGAGAAACTTGTTTGGGTCATGCAACTCCTGTGGTTTGAATTAAGGCAGCAATCTGATATAAACATGACATCAATATCTCCCAGATCTTTTATCTCTGAGGGGAGTTTCCCATGCAATAGTGCTCTAATTGGCTGAAAGCTTACCTCTATGAGATTTAGGGTCCTGAATACTGTTTTACCCATCCAGTACCCCTCAAAATTGAGAATTCTATCCAGGCATGATGGCTGCAGCCCAGGCTGCCTTCAATCTTGACTTCTCCAATAAGTTAGAGAGACTTTAGAATCATAGAATCATCAAGGTTGGAAGAGACCTTTTAAGACAAAGTCCAACTGCCAACCTAGCACTACCACTGTAACCCCTAAATCACTAAACCATAACACCCAGCGCCAGATCCAGATGCCTCTTAAACACCTCCAGGGATGGTGACTCCACCATCTTCCTGGGCAACCTATTCCAATGCCTGACCACCCTTACTGTATTTTTTTTTTTCTAATATCTAATCTGAATCTCTTGTCTCAGGTTAAGGCCATAAGTTCTTCCACATTAGTGAGCAACAGGTCCAGCAATGCCTCTCCTCTGGTTGGGCTCTCCATCACCTGTACTAGGAAGTTGTCCTCAAAGCACTTGTATTGGGTCTGGCTGACACAGAGTTAACTTTCCCCATAGCAGCCCTCACAGTGCTGTGTATTGGTAGCTAGAAAGGTGTTGATAACATAGCAGTGCTTTGGCATCAAGGCTGTCTCTCCAACAATACCCCCTCTTCACCCACCCTCCAAGGACAGTAGGCTGGTGGTAGGCAAATATCTTTGGAAGGGACATAGCCAGGACAGATGATCCCAACTGACCAAAGGGATATTAACATCTGCTCAGCAATAAAAGTTGAGAGGAAGGAGGGGGCATTCATTATTAAGATATTTGTCTCCTGGAGTAACTGCTGCACATACTAAAGCCCTTGTCCCAGGAAGTGGTCAGACATTGCATGTTGATGGGAACTAGAGAATAAATCTTTTGTCTTCCTTTGCTTTTGCATGTAGCCTTTGCTTTTGCTTTATTAATCTGCCTTTATTTTGACCCATGAGTTTTGTTCCATTTTATTTTCTCCCCTCTCAGGTCCTGCTGAAGAGGAGAGTGATAGAACAGCTTGGTGGGCACTTGGTGTCTGGCCACAGTCAACTCACTTCAGCACTCCACTAATTTCTTGGACTGCTTGCAATTCACTGTGCCATTTTTCCAGCAGATATCTGGGTGGTTAAAGATCCTTATCAGGATCAGGGCATGCAAGCATGATGCTTCCTGCTGTTGCCTTTTTCTCAACCTGGAAATGAAACTTGATATAATTTTAGTAAGGAAGTAATATAAAAGGGGATCTTTATTTGAAGGCTGCAGTTAAAGCACAAAGTTTCCTTTCTTGACTTGGTCTCTAATTTTCACTCATAAGCTTTTGACCTGCATATTGCTGTTCCTCAAGGGTCGCTTCATGCAATCAATCCTTGTTTTGGCATAGACAGCAACTCCCCCACCTCTCCTTCCTTGTCTGTCCCTTCTGAACAATTTATAGCCATCAATCATAGCACTCTAATAATGCAATTCATCCCACCAAATTTTTGTGATAGCAATCAGGTCATGTTTTTCTATCTGAGCAGCTGTTTCCAGCTCTTCCTGTTTGTTTCCCATGCTGCATACATAGGTATAGAGGCACTTCAGCTGGGCTTTCAGCCACATCCCCTTTTTAGGGGAGCTTACCCTAATTCCCTTGAGGCAATTCACAGGTGTCTTCTGTTTATTCCTTATGCCTTGGCAGCCCCTGGCTCAAATGCCTAGAAAACCATGTCTTTCCCCCAATAAATCTAGTTTAAAGCTCTGTTTGTAAGTCCAGCTGGCTTATTACTCAGGACACTCTTGTCCTGCTTGGTTACTTGAGCCCCATGAAAATTCATTTATTCCCCTTCAGGCTGCCTTACACCTTTTAATGTTAGGCATCAGGAGATGGTGCAGTTCTTTCTGGTTTAGGGAAGTTTCTGGACAGTGTAAAACCATTTTAGCTAGCTCATGTAGTCAGGGTTTACCATTAGCATATGTTGGGGGTGGCATTTGGATAAACAATCCCCATGCACATCTGCAGCATTTCATGCTCCAGTAATTCCTACACAAGGGCGATAACCTTAAAGAAGTTTTGTGTGTTTTTTACTGTTGGTAGAAGCTGGAGTAGTCTACAGGTTCCAGGATTTACTGAGTCCTCTTCTTCCACCAGCATATAAAATTCAGACTTCCTTAGATGTGGCCTCGTGCACATCTACACTGGTGTCTAGACAGACCTCTGTCAGGAACTGTAGACTAGATAGATTATCATTCTGCTTTAGTGTCAGCCTGCTCACATTTGTAGAATAGACCCTCTACTCCCATTATATTTGCTCCACATATAAAGCATTTAAAGTATTTGTACCTTGTAAATTAGGCATAGATTTGTTTCAAAACATGGAATGGCTTTTACCTTTTCTTTTTCAGTTATGTCCCACTTCTGTAGCTCTCTATTCTCATTAAGAAATAGAGTATATTTGATAAACTATGTTAGCAGACTGTAAGTTAAATTCCAAGGGGGACTTGTGGCTTTAAAATATATCTATTAATGCACAAAAATGCACCAGTATATTTTCTAGGAGGATGTACATCTACTTGAAACCTTGTCATTTTGTGTAAGCAAAGAAACATAACACTTTTAAACAAAAGCCTTTTTTGATACAGTGGCAATGTTATTATGCCTGTTAACGATAGACATCATACCACAGATGCAGACTAGCTAGGTGAGCTGCTTTTGTGGTGCATTTTTTGAAACAACTGATTTTTGAGCCCTTTAGGTTATAATGCTTAAGATAAACTAGGTGTATCTTAATGGCAAAAAATGCAGTTGCAGGGATTTATAGGGTTTAGCCATAGCTTGTCTGTGAAGATAAAGAACTGGACACTGCACATTTCAATGTGAATCGAGCAAGTGTCACTTTATTGCTCTCTTCTAACCCTAATATACATTTTCTCTACCCCTACACGCAATCACGCAACTTATCATTGGTAGAAGCCTTCTTGCATGTGGCAAACATACAGACTTTTCTGCTTTTCATTGGCTTCAGAGTTTCATGGCATTCACCTATCACTTTCAGTTCTTCTTGTCTCACCCCTTGTTTTCTTGTTAAGCAACTCTTCTTATCTCTCCTTCAAGGTGACTTCAAGGGCAAAGCTACAGGCCTAGCTCAGGCTCATAAAAAGCATTCATATCCTTTTCCTGGCTAATTCACTACATGTCCATTTTCGTCCAGAAACATTCTCACACTTGCCCATTTTTCAACTGTGCTAAATGCTGCCACATTAAGCTTGCCTGCAGATTGCTGTGGCAGGTTGATTTTGGCTTGCTGCCAGGTACCTGCCAAGATGTACTCTCAATCCCATCCATCAGCAAGATGGGGAGAAGATACAATAAAAGACTGGTGGGTTGAGAGAAGGACAGGGGGAGATTACTCACCAATTGCCATCATGGGCAAAATAGACAACTTGGGTAAATTAATTGAATGTATTACCAATCAAATTGGAGTAGGATAATGAGAAATAAGAACAAATCTTAAAACCCCTTCCCCCCACCCTTCCCTTCTTCCCAGGCTTAACTTCACTCCCAACTCTTCTACCTTCTACCCCTGAGTGGCATAGGGGAACGGGGAATGGAGGTTGTGGTCAGTTCCTAATGCTGTGTCTCTACCACTCCTTTCTCTTCACTCTTCCCCTGTTCCAGTGTGAGTCCCTTCCATGGGGTACCGTCCTTCACGAACAGGCTTCTCCAGAATGGTTCTCCGATGGGGTCAAATTGTGTATCCAGTTCCATGTTCTTCTGGCTTTGCCAGGGAACAATATCTTTAATTGCTTCTAGTCATGTGTCTACTTGCAGCTTCACAATTGTACCTTAGTTTTCTTGAAAGCCTAGGATCATAAGATCCTAAGATTTTATTATAACTTGCTAATGTAAAATATGTAAGCCTCAAGAACTACCGAGTAATCAATAAACCAAGCTGCTTTTAAGAGAAATTAGTAAAATCAGTCTCTGTGCTTTTAGCTGAAAATTATTACTATTCAAGGCACTCTATATATCTAGAACCAAGATGGTGACTAGTAAACTTGTTTGGCATGCATCTTCTCATTTTTTCAGCTGGTCTGTTTGAGAATTATTCGTAACATATAATTACAGTAATTTCACGACCATAAGGCCTACAGGACTATAAGGCGCACCCCCGGGAGCCGGCAAATTTCAACTTTGTAGATCATATAAGGCACACCGGACTATAGGGTGCACTTTTTTTTTTTGCAGCGAGGATCTGCCCCCAGATCCCCCCGCGCGGTTGCTGGCCGAGGCCCCACCTCCACCCGGCAGCCCCGGCCTTGGCTTCACCCAGCAGCCCCGACCTCGCCTCCACCCGGCAACCCTGGCCCTGCGGGCACCCAGCAGCCCTGGTCCCGCGGGCATCTGGAAGCCCTGGCCCCGCGGCCCTGCGGGCACCCAGCAGCCCCGACCTCGCCTCCACCCAGCAGCCCTGGCCCTGCGGCCACCCAGCAACCCCGGTCCCGCGGGCACCCGGAAGCCCCGGCTCCGCAGGCAGTCGGCAGCCCTGGCCCCACTGCCCCGCCTCTACCTGGCAACCATGGCCCTGCCGGCTCCCCCCGCGGCTCGCAGCACGCACTTCCGGGTTGGCAAATTTCTGAACTTTATCCATTATATAAGGCGTACCAGACTATAAGGCGCACTTCCGGGTTCGGGCCAAAATTTTTGTCAAAAGGGTGTTCTTTATAGTCGTGAAATTACTGTACTTTTAGATTTTTATTCAGCAGGGGAACTGAATAGAGAATTACACTTTAGCTCAGACTCTTTGATAATATTTTCAAAAAACAAAGCCTAGCACCTTTGTAATCAAGATGCTTATGATGAGCTTGACTGATGCTTTTGAACTGCTTGCTCTTGCAGCTATGGATGGAAAAGCACCACTCGCTACTGGTGGTGATGATGATGACGAAGTTCCAGGTAAGAACAAGCATGCAGTGGAGAAAAAGGAAGTGAATTTTGCTGAGACATAATATATGCAGTATAAGATTAGGCCAAGAACAATAAGAATATGGACTAGTCATTCCTTTCAGTACCCGAAGAGGGGCTACAAGAGAGCTGGAGAGGGACTTTTTACAAGGGCATGGAGTGAGAGGATAAGGGGGAACAGGAAAGACATTGAGGTACTGAAGTGTCCAGAGAAGGGCAATGGAGCTGGGGAAGGGTCTGAAAAACAAGTCTTATGAGGAGTGGCTGAGGGAGCTGGGGGGGGCTCAGCCTGGTGAAAAGGAGGTTCAGGGGAGGCCTTATCACTCTCTACAACTACCTGAAAGGAGGTTGTAGCAAGGTGGGGGTTGGCATCTTCTCCCAGGTAACAAATGACAGGATGAGAGGAAACGGCCTTGAGCTGTGCCAAGGGAGGTTCAAGTTGAACATCAGAAAGAATTTTTTTCACAGAAAGAGTGGTTAAGCATTGAAACGGGCTGCCCAGGGAAGTGATGGAGTCCCCATCCCTGGAAGTGTTCAAGAAATGACTGAATGTGGCACTTAGTGCTCTGGTCTAATTGACAAGGTGGTGTTCAGTCAAAGGTTGGACCCAATGATCTTGGAAGTCTTTTTCAACATGAATGATTCTGTAATTCTGGGATTAGGAAGAAATTCTTTACTCTGAGGGTAGTGAGGCATTGGCACAGGTTGCCCAGAGAAACTGTGGCTGCCCCATCCCTGGAAGTGTTCAAGGCCAGGTTGGAAGGGGCTTGGAGTAACTTGGTCTAGTAAAAGGTGCCCCTGCCCATGTCTGGGTTGGAATGAGATGATCTTTAAGGTCCCTTCCAACTCAGGCCATTCTGTGATTCTTTTATAGAATTTCTGTGGGCATTGTTTTCAGATACCATATGAGACTTAGATGTATTATTGGTTTGAGCTAGCATTTTTGTCCCACGTAGGAATAATAGCTATGGCTAAGATAATTATTTAATAGTCAATAAGAAGAGTGCTGAGAAACTGCCTTTTCAGTATCACTGCTCTGTTGTGAATATGGTGAAGTAAAATGCTCTTAAAATTGTGCTTATGATTAACGATTTCAAACTTCCTTGTTTGAACAAGAAGAACGAACCATGAAACTTTTAAATGTTGCTTAGTTTGTATTTTATAAGCTGATTTTTTTTTTTTTTTGCCATGTAACCACTTTATATTACTTGGAACTTTTTTCTTGGGGGGGTGAGGTAATTGGCAAAGCTGAAGTAGGTCAGACTTGAATTTCAACATTTTTCTTTTTCTAGATCTTGTTGAAAACTTTGATGAAGCTTCAAAGAATGAGGCAAACTGAACTAACACTTTGTGAATAAAATTAAAACTTGAAAAAGCTACATGGAGCTGCTATTTTATATTGTGACTGCTTTTATTTGATTTTATTTTTATTTCCTGATGAGATCTCAAGATGTGTAATATTTGGAAACTCCTGAACCTGCAGCTCTTCTTCAGTTATTGCTTGTACACAGTATTGTTTTTGTGACCTAGTTTAACAAGCCTATGCTTTGAAATAAGTCAGATTGCTAATAAATCTCTACCTAGACACAAATTCTGAGCAACTTGTATACAAGCAAAACCCCATCTTTAATGAACTTTGGCATACAATAAAGAATATAAAATTAACTTTCTGGTGTGGCTTTTTGTCAGAAAAGCGAGAAAATAAATTGACCATAACTATTAAGCAATCATAAAAGGTCTTGCTTTTTTTCAGAGCATCTTCCTTTTTGCTCTGTTAGAAAACTGGTTTCTAAAAAAAATTTCAGTGCATAACGGAGCATATAAGACTTAATTGGTGAATTCCTAGTGTTTGTGGGTCAGAACACATGCACTGTGTTCCTAAGACACTTTGTAATCTACTGAATTTAAGAAAGAGACCTGAATTCTACAATACTTTATGATTGTAGGGAGTTTATGTGGCAGGGTTGGGGGAGCTGCAGGTTGGGAGGAGCTGCAGGAGTGGCTTCTGTGAGAAGACACCAGAAGCTTCCCTTATGTCTGACAGAGCCAATGCCAGCTGCCTCCAACACAGACCTGGTGCTGGCCAAAGCCAAGCCAATCAGTGATGGTGGTAGCACCTCTGGGACAACAAATTTAAAAAAAGGGAGAAGAAGCTGGGAAACACCAACCAGGAGTGAGGAGTGAGAATATGTGAGAGAAACAACTGCTGACATCAAGGTCAGGGAAGAAGGAGGGGGATGAGGTGCTCTGGGCACCAGAGCAGAGATTCCCCTGCAGCCCAGGGTGAGGCAGGTTCTCCCCCCTGCAGTTCATTGAGGTTCATGGGGCAACAGGAATCCATCTGCAGCCCATGGAGGACCACATCCTGGAACAGGTGCAATTGCCTAAAGGAGGCTGTGACCCCATGGGAAGCCCGCACTGGAGTAGGCTTCTGGCAGGACCTGAGGAGAGAGAAGCCTGTGCTGAAGCAGGTTTGCTAGCAGGACCTGTAACCCTTTGACTGAAACCTGTCTGGATGGAAATGTATAGATTAAAAGGTATGATCCTTAAGAATTGCTTTAAAGACAGCATCTTTACTTCTGATAATATTTGATTTTAAATCTGTTTATGGTTTTCACTATTGTCTTTGTTGGTTCAGTTTTTATCTCAGCCATTGCCTAGCTGTGAGAAAGCAGAATTTGAGCAATTAGAAAGTGAGAAAGTGGATACATAAAGTTTTGTTTTCTCCTTGGTAGAATTATTTCCCATGTATATTATTGCTCTCTATTCATAGAGATGCTCGCTTCTATAAATTTCATTTACCTCCATGACCGTCACTTGTGGTTTAACCCAGGCCAGCAACTAAGACCCATGCAGCTACTCACTCCTCCCCAGTGACATGGGGGAGAAAATCAGAAGAATAAAAGGGAGAAAACTTGAGGGTTGAGATAAAGACAGTTTAATAATAAGGAAAAGGAAAAAAGAGCAGAGAGAGAAAAATAAAACCCAAGAAAGACACGTGATGCAGATGAAAACAATGGCTCACCAACTGCCCCACGCCCAGTCAATCCCTGAGCAGCAGTACCCCCACCAACCTCCCCCCTAGTTTTATTGCTGAGCACAAGCCATATAGTCTGAAATATCCCTTTTGATCAGTTGGGGTCAGCTGTCCCATAGAACTTCTTGTGCACCCCCAGCTTACTGGTGAGGCAGAGTTCATGACATCTGTCATCACATGCTGCACAGTCAGTTTTGCAGAAATAATAAATCAGAAAAAGCAACTTATTTGCTAAGCTCTGAAATACAATATATTTTTGTTAAACTTTTGTTGACAATGAAAAATGTTTTATTAACACTCTCATAAGAAATTATATTGGTAAGTGCTTTTGTCAAAAGACTTGGAGAGGAGAAACTTGGAATTGGATTTTGATTGGAGAATTTTCAAATTCCTCAGGTCCTGTGGCATGCTGTCAAAAAAGCACTGTGCTGCCTTCAGATCCATGAGTGTGGTTCAAAGGTAGCTCCTAGTACCTTTATCTTCTCCCTGCCATCAGAGGCTAAAGAAATTGTTAATTCAAACAAAATCAGCAGACTGACATTTCAGAACATTATGAACCCTGAATGAGGGGCTTTAAAATTTTTATCTTTATAAACAAAGAAGTGTGTGATGTGAGGTTAGGGTCTTTTAATCCTAGAACTTTTATATTGATAATTATTTATACAAAGAGAAACAAAACTTTGTTGTGTTTCAAAAAAACCCCCACAAAGTGTATGAAGTATGCTGTTAATATTTCATAATCATCGTCTGCTTTCTTGATGCTGATTTTTGCAGTGACTAAAGCTCTTCCTTTGCAGAGATTTCCCCCACTCTCCCCCCATGCTAGCTCTAAATTTTCCAAAAGGTACCTGAATCATAGCTTAAGAAGTACTGCAGGCTAATCCCTGTAGGGCACTGTTATGCCCCAGTCTGCTTGGCAGGTTTAGGGGTAGAGGGATTTACTCTGGGCGGTGCACAGGAGAAACCTGGGGGTGGGAGAAAACCCATGAAACACAAAGTCCAGTGGATTAATATACACTCAGGCTATGTGGGAATCCCCAGGTACCTCCCCTAGGGCAGGGAGTTTTACACTGGATGATGTAATACTGTGGATCACGGGACACTTGTGGGAAACTTTAGACACCTTCAAAGACATTACAGCTGCCTCTTATGTCAGGGCAGTTGAGTCAATTATCGCACATCAGAAGGGATGAATACCTTCAGGCTTACATGAGAATGTCCAGGTACTTCCCTGGAGGGGAGTTTTCCCAGCTGAACCACTTGTATAAGGACATTTGTTACCAAAAATTGCAAGAAAGTAAACTTTCACTATAATTTTAGTATTATAGAGCAGGCATTTTTATTGCAATGCCAGATGTAAGGGGGATAGCTCCACCTGTCTTGCATGCTGAGTACAGAAAAAGCTCCTGTTTATATGCTAGATTTTACAAACACACACTCGGGTTTTCCCAGAAGAAAAATACATATGATAATTATTTCCCCGAAGTCATTAGCATATATTTCCTCCCATCAGCACATGCATTCTCTTGTCCCAGGGGGTCCCTCCAGTGGTCTCTGGTGGTCAGTGACCCCGAAGTTATACTTAACTGCTTGATGAACTTGGTGCTACTTTCCAAATTAGGAAAAAAGTTGGCATAACTGTCCTAGTTCATTGACTCCTTAGATCAGTGTAGTTTCTTATTCCTTTCCTTAGTTGATGTTTATTGTAGTTTTGATTGTGTAGTTTGATAGACTAATGATTTTGCAAAATGATCATTGTATTAACCCAAGTGCAAGCATTTCTTCATCTGGCAACACATCGGCATGATAAAAAGCATTTTCCCACCTTGCAGGATTTGCCTCTTATCAGCCTCATCTCTTATCTTGTTCAACACCCAGCTTGTAGCTTCTGGTGGTGGTGGTGGTGGTGGTGAGTATGCCACCCCCTCTGGCCCTGGACGGTTACTTTGCACATCATCAGCAAAGCACTACTGCTTTTGCAAATGGTCGATTGAGTCATTAAACATTAACATTCCAGTTTATGACAAGCACTCAAGAGCCATGGAAAACATCCATATTCATTGCTTTAGCAGCATAAGTTTATGCTATAAAAAGGGCTTTTAATGCCAGAAATAGCTGCTGAAAGATAGCCATCTTCACCTTTGTACTAATTTTTGTGGGATGCATGGTGATGACTATCTGACAATTGCTTAATATTTTATAGCAAAAAGAGAGAAGAAACCTTACATCTTGCTGTCTTAATTTATGGCCCTCTATTTTTCCATCTTCCCATACAATCTGAAAATGTATTTTTCAGGTAACAGGTTTAAGAAACAAATGGACTATTTTTTATCTATAATACTCAATGCTGACTGAAGTTCAAGACAAAATATCAAGCAGATATTGAATGTTCATCATTTAGAATAAGTACTTTCCTGTGACAAATAATACAGAAAATTTTGTTCCTTATGCATGCTTATATAGCATGTTTTTGCATAGGATATTTTAAAAATTAATCAGAAATGGCTCAGGTTATATTTTTTCAAGAAAACACAGTTTGCATTTTATATTTTCAACAAACATGCAAGTTCAGCATTTATTTTTCCAAAGACCATTATATTGCAGTATTTCCAATCAACAACTTTACAGGAATTGACATTTCATATTATTTTATTTTAAAATTACTTTTACTAAGACATAGTTGGTTTTCTTGCCTTGATTTTGCTTATGAAACAATTTCCCTCTGCTTTCAAGGCATGTCACACTGATATGCAGAAAAACTCCACAACTTGTGCAAGTTGGAGAGTAGGTATGTATTTATTCAGCGCTGAGATGCATGCGGGATAGTTCCTCCCAAAGCATGTGTGCCCTCAGCAACGCTTATCCCTCTATTTACTCCCTGAAATGTTACATATGCATTAAGTTTCACAATATGCCTATACATATTCCTTTTCCTAGCCTCGCTTCATATTATAATGAGCCTTAAGTCCTTCTGCACTTGTGCGGTGCTTACTGGTGGTTGTACAGGATGAAGTAAGCAGTCTTCCTCGGAGTTGAACTTTTCACCTTGCCTCCTTGTGCATGCTCCCTGGTCTTTTGGTCGCAGTTCAGACCTCAAGACTAGTCTTGGCTGGTTTAGGGGTCCGGAATGAGAGGAATGTCAGATTTGTCTTTACAAACAAGCTGTGGGTCTGCTGGTAGATAAGACTAGTACTGAGAGATAAAAGAAACAATGGGAAGAATTCCACTGATTGATGAATGGAAAAAGATATTTGCCTTTACAAACAAACTGTAGGTTTGCTGATAAATGAGATTGGATATTGAGAGATGAAAGAAGCAATGAGGAAAAACCATGAATTCTATAAGAATTAAAAATTAAAAGAGAGGGTTATACATTAGAGGGGAATCTTAGGTATCAGATGTTCCAAGAAGTCTGTACCTCTCAAGTACCTCAGCCAATGGGGAAAGAGAGAGGGAAATGTGACAGGAGCAAAAGGATAAAAAAGAAGTCTGAGTCCTCTAAAAATCTGAGAGATTCCAGGGGAATGTCCCATGGCCTCTCCCTTTATTTGAATAAAGTAAAACAACTCCTCTGTTTCTTTTTGGACATAAACCTCTGGTGTTTGTGGTTTAATTTTCCTGACAATTTGGGGACTCGTCTGGGATATTTCCTCCATCCGGGGCAGCAGGCAGCGAGTGGAGCTGAAGGCGCGCCTCACCCAGTTTCGGTGATCAGCTCCCCTTGGTGCCAGCACTGGGCGATCGGCTGGGTTCCTGAGACTGTCCAGGAGACAGACGAGGTGCAGACCAGGGGGGTCCGTGAAAAGTCCACAAGGAAGGACCACTGAAAATCTCACCAGTAAGTAAAATGGGATCTTTGGGGAGCAAACCTGGGAGGGCACCCATGAGGCTGCCGGCCATGCCCGCTGGGAGCGCCAGTAGGGGAGGAGCCGCATTTAGACTGCGACAGGACAGGGACCGGCTCTGGAATACGGTCTATGATAAAGAGAGGGAGAACAAGGATAAAGGAATATCTGGGAAATGCAGATTTTGCGTGAAAAGATTAGAATTCTCTTTTAAGGATTTTGTGAGTTTTACTGGTGTCCTGGTTTAGAGGACAGTATTGCCAGGAAAAAAGGTAAGAGTTTTTCCCAAAATGGAGAGTGAAAATCCCCTCCCTCCCAGTTTACTAGAATTTGGAAACTAAGGGGCACTTAGGCAGACCCTCTGTAGCTTCGGCTCCAGAATCCCAGAGGTTGGCCTCGAGTCTCCCCAGGCACCTTCTGCCAAAGGCTCCAGGACAAGCCATAGTTCCCAACTGCAGAGTAAAGCACATTCTTCACTTCTGGTCCCATCCTGACTGGACCAAGGGCTACCACATGAGCGATCTCCTGCTTGATCTGGACGAAGACTTACTGCTGTTCAGGGACCCAATAGAAATCATTCTTCTTGAGGGTGACCAGGTAGAGAGGGCTCACAATCTGGATGTACTCAGGAATGTGCATTCTCCAAAAGCCTATGGCACCTAGGAAAGTTTGTGTTTCCTTCTTGCTGGTTGGTGGAGACATCGCGGTGATCTTATTGATGACCTCAGTGGGGATCTGGTGTCGTCTGTGTTGCCACTTTACTCCCAGGAACTGGATCTCTCTGGCAGGTCCTTTGACTTTGCTCTTTTTAATGGCAAAGCCGGCTCTCAGCAGAATCTGGGTGATCTTTTCTCCTTTCTCAAATACCTCCACTGCCGTGTTCCCCCACACAATGATGTCATCGATGTATTGAAGGTGTTCTGGAGCTTC
>PYHW01010139.1:30926-41038 GCA_013186435.1 Turdus rufiventris
TCCATGCAGAAATTCCTGCTGCTGTCCAAGCTGAGCCTGCCCTGGCCCAGCCTGAGCCCATTTCCCCTTGTCCTGTCCCTGTTCCCTGACAGCAGAGCCCGACCCCCCCCGGCTGTCCCCTCCTGTCAGGGAGTTGTGCAGAGCCACAAGGTCCCCCCTGAGGCTCCTTTTGTCCAGGCTGAGCCCCTTTCCCACCTTTCCCATCTGTTCTCATGTCCAGCTGCTGGCACAGCACCCCCAGAGCCTTTCCCAGCCCCTCTTTTCCAACCAGGAGCGCTCTTTGGGGTTGGTGTGACCCCAGTTCAGGACCTGGCACTTGCCCCACAGATCCAGAACCTTCTGCAGACCCTTCCTGCCCTCTCATCCCACCTGCTCCCATCCAGCATCAGCCCAAGGAGTTTTTTGGATGCTCTTGGACCCTCCACGTACCCAGGAAATCATCAGCTGAGAAGTGGTCGGCGTCCCAGACCTGCAGGGTGAGGCGGGCTGGGATCTTGTACTCGGTCTCATCCCAGGAGAACATGGACTCCTTCTTGGAGATGACGATCTTCTCCTCGGCCATCAGGTAGTCGAAGGGGAAGATGTAGCGCCAGTTGAAGTTGCCCTCACCAGTGAGGGAGTGGTAATGGACGTCCGTGTCCTGCTTGTCCTCCTGCTGCCCCTTCAGCCACCTGCAGGGGTGAGAGGGGGACACAGGTTTACACGGGGCAGGAGAAGGACAGGAGCACCCTGAGCAGGCAGCCAGGATGTCTCCAGGACTGCAAGGACCCAAAAGTTATCAACAAGGGGCTGGAGACAGACACTGCAGCAGCAAATCCAAGGGGCAGGAGGATCCCAGAGGGAACGGAGAACTTCAGGAGAGATTCGAGAGTCTCATGGAAAGGGATCAAAACGGAGCTGGAGAGGGGATTTAGGCAAGGGCTGGAGGGACAGGACAATGGAAGTGGCTTCCCACTGGAAAATGGGAGATTTGGGTGGGATATTGGGAAGGAATTGTTCCTTGTGAGGGTGGGGAACCCTGGCACAGGGTGCCCAAAGAAGCTGTGGTTGCCCCTGTGATGTCTCCAGTTTTAGTTTCATGTTTTCCAGACTCTGTACTGCATTAGTGTGTGACTCTGAACTTCACATGAAGTGTTACGAGTTCTTCTCACAGCTCAGGCACACAAACCAATCCTTTTCCAGCCCCAGAACAGGGACACCACTGCAGCTCCAGCCCCAAAAAGTGCAAACAGCAGTGAATTGAGGAGAGAATCTGGGAGGGTGGGGCTGCAGAACCTGGAGCTGGAATTGGACAATGAACCCAAAATGGAAATGGACCCAAACTTATCATAGTGTGAAAATCCTGACTGGGATTCATCTTGGGTGTAACCTAAGCCGGGCTCTTGCACTGCCCACAGTGAATCCTTTGAAGGATTTTAATAAATCCCTGCTTTACCCCTTTAACACTGCCCAGCCTCTGTTCCAGGGAGCCTCTCCAGGCATCAGTGGGAGAGATAAACTCAAGGCAAGAACAGAAGTGAAGACACCACATCCAGTCACTCTGAATGCTCTGACGAGAGAAGATTAAACAAGGACATCGCTGGCACAAGAGGATATAACAGGGACTTGATAACCAAAAAGATTGTTTTGCTACAGGAGCAGGGTGTTTGAGTGGAAAATTTTGTGTGGAAGTTAGGGAGCTATAAATACGGGTGATTACAGAATTCACAGAATTCACAGAATCATTGGGTTGGAAGAGACCTCCAAGATCATCAAATCCAACCCAGCCCTAACACCTCAACTAAACCATGGCACCCAGTGCCACATCCAGGCTTTTTTTAAACACACCCAGGGATGGTGACTCCACCACCTCCCCAGGCAAAGCATTCTCATACTTTATTATTCTTTCAATAAAAAACCTTTTCCTAACATCCAACGTGTATTTCCCTTGGTGCAGATTAAGGCTGTGTCCTTTGTTTTTGTCACTGCTGCCTGGAGAAGACCAACCCCAGCTGACCACAGCCACCTTTCAGGGAGTTGTACAGAGTGATCAGGTCACCCCTGAGTCTCCTTTTCTCCAGGCTGAACAACCCCAGCTCCCTCAGCCATTCCTCACAGGGTTTGTGTTCCAGCACTCACAGGGTTTGTGTTTCCAGCCCCTCACAGGGTTTGTGTTCCAAATCCCTCACAGGGTTTGTGTTCCAGACCCTCACAGGGTTTGTGTTCCAAGCCCCTCACAGGGTTTGTGTTCCAAATCCCTCACAGGGTTTGTGTTCCAAGCCCCTCACAGGATTTGAGTTCCAAGCCCCTCACCAGCCTCGTTGCCTCCTCTGGATGCTCTCAGAGTCTCAACCTCTTTCCTAAAGGAGGAGGAGCCGATGGAATTCCAGGCTGTACCTACCCCCTGACGAAAATGTCGCTGGATTTCTCGCCGGTGAAGTAGTCGTCGTCCTCCAGGACGACCTCGTCAGTGTTCCACACGATCACCCTGAGCTCGTACCTGCCCGAGGGAGGGAAAGGGAGGTGAGACACAGGAACAGGGAATGGGGTAGGAGGGGAGGGGACGCTGCTGCCAGGAACAGGGAATTGCTCACAGGGATCCATCCCAGGGATCAGGAGGGGATCTCAGCCATGGAGATGATTACAGGGATGGGACTCTTCCTGTGGGGACAGGCTGGGAGAGCTGGGAATGTTCATGTGGAGAAGGGAAGGATCTAGGGAGAGCTCAGAGCCCCTGGCAGGGCCTGAAGGGGTTCCAGGAGAGCTGCAGAGGGACTGGGGACAAGGATGGAGGGACACGGAATGGCTTCCCACTGCCAGAGGGCTGGATGGGATATCGGGAAGGAATTCTTGGCTGAGAGGGTGGTGAGGGGCTGGGCTGGAATTCCACAGAGAAGCTGTGGTTGCCTCTGGATCCCTGGGAGTGCCCAAGGCTTGGATGGGGCTTGGAGCAGCCTGGGACAGTGGGAGGTGTCCCTGCCATGGCAGGGGGTAGAACAAGATGAGCTTTAAGGTCTCTTCCAGCCCAAACCATTCCATGATTCCATGATGTCCATGTCTGTGGCCGACTGTCTGAGGCCTAGGAGAATCCAGCCAGGATTTTTCCCAGGCTGGACGGGCTTTGCTCTCAGGGTTCTCAAGGACAGGAACCAAAAACAAAGATTACACACCTGGTAGCGTACCTGACTAGTGTCACGGAGTGTGCTTTTAAAAGGGCATTCCTTCTCTGCCCAATGAACTTTCTTTAAATTGTTTTCTACAATTTATACTATTTAAATCCATGATTTCCTTGAATAAATGCTCTTTCTTGCTCTTGTAAGAAAGTGCCATGTTACTGTGACCATCACTGCTCGGAACCACACGCAGTAACACTCGTCAGCTCGGATCAACCTCACCAGGGTGAGCCAAGAACCAAGGGGAGCTTTCCCTCCTCTGCAAGGAGCTTGCCAAAGGCTCAACAGGGCAGTCCAAGCTTGGAATTTGAGAGATTTCTGACCAAAATTGGGTCTGCAAAACAACCAGAGCCAGCTCTGTTCCTGCTCTCCCCTCTTTACTCAACAGAGCTGTGATTCCCCCACAAAACAGGCTCAGAGTGCTCCTCAGGACTCCAGGAGGTTTGGGATCTCCAGGGAATTTCCAGCACTGTGTGGTAGCTGGGGGCTTCCCATCGCTTCTGCTTGGTTGGGAATTTTGGTGACAGAGGAAGAGGCTACCACAGTGGGCATGGGTGGAGGAAGAGCAGAATCCCAGCTCCTGCAGCGAGGGGAGGCTGGAGGGAGGCTCAGGACACATGGCCACAGCCACGGCACCTCACTGGAAGTGCCAGGGAGTCTCCAGGTGAGAGAAGTGGATTTACAGCTTCCTTAACCCCTCTCCTTTGGGATCTCCCTGTGGCAGTGCCCTGGCTGAGTCCATCCATGGGATTCCTTCACCTTTTCCAGCCCCTCCTGCCTCTCCCAGCTGGGATCCAAGGATGGTCTCTCACCCAAGGCATTGGCTGCCTGAGATGTACAAGAGGCTCCCATCAGGATTCCCGGTGCCATCCCTGTATCCCAGCCCTGTGGGGGAGGGAAAGGGGCCCAAGGACCAAGGCCAGCAGGGTGAGAAAGGACTAGAAGGGATATTGAGGAAGAAATGTCCTTTTCCCGCTCCACGCACTGTCTGTGCCTGCTCTTTCCCGCTTGGAATGATCGGCTGTCCCACCCTGCAGCCTCCACCACCCATCCATCATCTCCTGGCAAATCCCCATCCAAACTGGCCATGGAGCAGCAGCAGGAGATGGGAGAAGCTGAGCCATATCCCAAACCTCCTGTTTTCCCTGGGATTGGTTGGCTGGGTTGTTCCTTACTTCTTTGGTTTCCTGGGAGAAATATCGATGGCAGGGCCGGGTGCTGGCATATCCATGGGGAACATGTCCACCCACATCTCCAGGCGGCCCTGTGGGGTGGGGAGAGGCACGGTCAGCTCCCCTTGTCCCTCCTGTCCCCTCCCACTCGTGTCCCCCTCAGCTGCCAGATGTGGAGTGGGACAAGCTTCTCCCATGCCATGAATCCTTCTCCACCCCTGCGGAAGCTTCTTATGGAGGGGGTGAAGTTGGATGGGTTTTAAGGATCTTGCCAAAGGCTCAACAAGGCAGCCCAGGATTGGATTTGGGAGATTTCTGACCAAAATTGGGTCTGCAAAACAACCAGAGCCCAACTCTGTTCCTGCTCTCCCCACTTTACAGAGTTGTGACCTCCCCCAAAACAGGCTCAGGGTCCTCCTCAGGAGGTTTGGGGTCTCCACGGAATTCCCAGCACGTGCAGCAGCCTGGAGCATTCCCAGTCCCTCCTGCTTGGGAATCTGTTGGGAATTTTGCCCAGATGTGGGGAATCAGGTGGGACTGTAGGATGGATGAGGGTGGATCTGGAGTTTTTCTCTGCTGGCATCCCGGGGTGACCTGCCCATCCCGAGGTGGGTCAGGGCTGCTTTGGCCCCCTTGGGCTGCCCCCATCCCCATTGGAACGTGAGACCTGCTCGATGCCTGGCTTGTCGGGGTTGAGCAGTGGCCGCGTCTCCACATGCTCGGGGACGAGGTGGCAGCCGGCGCGCGGGATGTCCTCCCAGTGCCGCAGCACCGCCAGCGCCAGGTGCTCATCCGTCGGCTTCTTCTGGCCTGGAGGACAAAGGACAGCTTGGAAAACTGGGACACAGGGACAGGAAAGCACCCAGGGCTCCACCTGTGCAGAGCTGCCTCCTCCTCTGCATCCCTTGGGAATGCTTTGTCCCTCAGCTGGCTCTTCCTGACTCCTCTTACCTCTCCCCAATCCCTGTAGAAGGTTTGGATCCCCACTCAGTTTTCCCTGAAACCAGGAAACCAGTCTGAACCAGCCCCATGTCTGCTGACCCTGTTTTCCTTCTCTCCTTCATCCCTCTTGGCCTGGCCCCCTCTTTCTTGGGCACACATCAGTGTGTTGGGACACAAACCCTCATCTCCCATCGTTTTGGAATGCATTCCCATGGATAACAATTTCCTAAAGCTGGAAAAGCTGTGAGGTGTCTCCATGGCTCTTTGGACATGCACTGCTAGGAGAGTGTTTCCAGAGGCAGCTTTGGGTGTCCATGGATGTCCTGGAGTGATTCCAAGAGGACCCCACTGGTCTGGAGGGTCTGTAACTGGTCCCATACTGGGATGGCGACTGCAGGGCTGGGTATGGGACATCTCCCTGTGGGATTTGCACTGCACGACCTTCAAAGGCTCATTTCAAACCACTCCACGATGCAAATTACTCCAAGATTCCAGCCCTGGGTGATGAGGAGAACCACCCCCCAGTCCCCCCCATCCTCCAGACCCCCATCCCATGGGATGATCCCACAGTACCATACCGTTTTCATCCTCGATCTCCGTGGGGCCGGTGAAGACCCTGTTGGCAACTTTCACTCTTCCCCCTGGCCCAAAGTGCGGCCCATCCACTTTTCCCTCTTTGCACAGCTTGGACAGGATTTGGGAAGGCTTCATGGGGTCACGCCAGGTGTTGTACCCGTGGCTGGGAACAGGAGGGCAGGATCAGCCAAAAAAGGTTGGGACGACCAAGATTTCTTTTCCCCGCTTTTGCCAGGAAAAGCCCCACTGCACCATGCAGCACCCAGAATTCCCAGGGAAAGAATTTGAGGCAGCAAAGGTGAAAATTCAGAGCAGATTTGATCCACAAACACCTTCCACCCCACTTTGGCCTGGAATTCCCAGTGCATCTCACTTGATTCCTGATGCTTGGTGCCACCCCATTTGCTCTGCTCCTATTTCAGTCCTGGCCCCATCCCTCTTCCCAGTCCCACCAGTCCCCCCAGTCCCTCCCTCCTGCCCTGGGCTCCTGACAAACCATTCCACTGCTCCATAATGCTGGCCACAAAGCCATTGATAGCACAGACTCCTCCATTTATCCCCACCCTGGTAGGATTGAGATTTTTTTCCCAAAACAAGTAATTCCAGGACCAGCAGGCAGCAAAGGAAGGAGATTCCCGTGGGAGCCATGGGTGGGAGGTGACGCAGAGGAGGCCCCAGGTGAGAAATGGGGCAGGGAAAGCTTTCCCCGTACATGGAGTAGGTCTGGGACACCCCGCAGGTTGCCCGGTGCTTGCTGTAGAAACGATTCTCCAGGTCGATCTTGGTCTCCCCGATGAGGTCGTCGGTGCCCACCAAGTCCCAGTCATACACAGCCACGGTCAGCATGGACTCCATGGGGAAGGTGGCCTCGATGTCGAAGGATCTGGGGTTGGGGAAGCAGAGAGAAGCTGCCACTGAGGACAGACCCCTGGGGGAGGTGTGTCTGCTCCATCCAGGGTGGCTTTTCAATTTGTGTCCATCACTGCAAGATGGTTGAGGTGGGATTTAACTCAGCCACCACCTCTGCCAGCCCTCAACAGGAGGGAAAATCCTTGACCTGGATGTCCCAGCAGCCCTGAAACTGAGTTTGTTTCTTGTTCTCACTCAAATTTAGGTCTAACGGTTCCTAACTGGGTGTTTCACCTTGATCAGATGAATTTCAGGTTTATCTCTTAAACACTCGGTGCTACAGTGACCACACGCTGGCAAGAAAGGACATCCTGGAAGGACATCCACGCTGTGGGATAAATCCCATCATTTAAGGGATTGAGACACCTGGTCTGAGGGCTGGCAAGCTTGGCTCAGCAGCTCCAGGCACGGACTCACTTCCCAAAGACGGGGTTCAGCTGCTTGGAGATGTAGTTCTCCTTGTCCTTGATGTCCGTCTTGCCCAGCTTGATGGCGATGTAGGGGTCGGCTTTCCCGTTGATGTCAGCTGGGTGGAGGTCTGTGGCCTGGAGGGGACAGACGGGATGGGTCAGTGCTGTCCACAGCAGCCAAGGATTCAGGGATGGGCTCGTTCTCCACCCCTGAGAATGTTTTGGATTACACAGGATATCCTTGCCTCTTGTGAATCCCTGTTCTGGTTTAGGGAGAGGCTGGAACTGGTTTTGTCCTGAGACGTCACCGCAGTGACCATTGGAATCTCATCAGAGGCAAGAAAGGGACTCTAAGGAAACGCCCCCAGAAGAACCCAACCAAGCTGCCGAGACATCCATCCCCTTCCCCGTGTGCTCTCTCCATGCTGGATTCTCCCCTGAGACGGGGTGAGGACCCCCAAACTCTCCAGCCCCACCTCCAAGCACGGCACAGCAGCAGATGCCAAGGGAGAAGGAGGAAAGGAGAGAAGGAGAAAAGGAGAAAAGGAGAAAAGGAGAGAAAGAGAGAAGGAGAGAAGGAGAGAAGGAGAAAAGGAGAGAAGGAGAGAAGGAGAGAAGGAGAGAAGGAGAGAAGGAGAAAAGGAGAAAAGGAGAAAAGGAGAAAAGGAGAAAAGGAGAAAAGGAGAAAAGGAGAAAAGGAGAAAAGGACAAGGAGAAAAGGACAAGGAGAAAAGGAGAAAAGGACAACGAGAAAAGGAGAAAAGGAGAGAAGGAGAAGGGGAGAAGGAGAAGGAGAAAAGGAGAGAAGGAGAGAAGGAGAGAAGGAGAGAAGGAGAGAAGGAGAGAAGGAGAGAAGGAGAGAGGGAGAGAAGGAGAGAAGGAGAGCCAGGGAGCTGCTGATGCTCCTTCTGCTCAGGACTCTATGCCAGAAAGCTTTAGCACAGACTTTAATATTCTGAACTCTTTGCCTTTGAGACTGATGCATTCACACACAAAAAAACCCAAAAAAAACCAAACAAAAAAAACCACCAAAAAACTTTACAGCAACCAGCCACTGCTCTCATCTCTTTGAAGACCCAGACCCATGAAAAACTCGACCCTGCTTTCAGTGCCCAAGCTGCATCCTGGCTCTGGATGCACTGGGGCAGAATCCCACATGGCTGTGGCACCGGGACCAGCTCCGGGTGGGAGGCAGTGCCAGGTCCTGCCTGCCACACCCCAAATTCCCATCGTGCTCACCCTCACGATGTAGACCCGGACCAGCACATTGATGGGGTCGTTGCTGGGGATCCCCTGGAACATGCCGAAGGTGGGGTCGTATCCCGCCTCCTTGGTGATGTCATCGGGGAGCGGCACTTTGTAGACGCACATGGAGCCCTGGAGAGGGAGGGCACGGCCCCACTGAGTCCTGCTGCCTCCAGGGAAACAAACCCACCCCAAAACACCCTCCCCAGAGTCCCAGCCAGCATTCCCATTGGAATTCCCATTCCAGCATTGGAACCCTGCTCACTGAGAATTTGAGACTTTCTGTGCTCACAGGCACTGACCCACAGGTGAACTCTGCTTTTCACCTGAGCCTATGGAGAAGGCTTCTAAAATTAAATGATAGAACTGGGATTATGGTTGTGTAGTTTGAGCAGAAGTGTGTAATATCACATGGTGAAAAATTTAGAGTTTAAGGTTTTAGAATATAAATATATATAAATAATAAAGATAAAAATAAAAATAAAAATATACAAATGAATATATTAATATATTCTATATATTAATATAGAATATATTATATTAATTATATTATTATAATTATTAATTATATTTATAATTATATTGTTATTATTAATTATATTATTATAATATATTATATTAATTATATTATATTAATATGGTGTATATATGGTGTATTCATTAATATAATGAAATTAATATAAATAATATAATATGTATGATAATAATATAAATAAATAACAATATATACATATAATACAAATATATATAAAAGCAAGATGGAGGTTTCAGGCCAGAGATTTTGTCCTTCTTCACCTTCTTCTTCATGAGTCTAGATGATATTTTATGATTGGATAGAAAAGTCTGCATTGCAGGCCACAGGTGGTTGGTTATTGGGTTAAAAACAAAAATAATGTAGGTGTCATTTCTTGATTGGACAGTTAATCCTTAAAAGATCTTGGAGAGAGAGTGAGAGAGAGGGAGAGATATATCTTCATTTTTAGCTTGTTAGCTTGACATGCTGTAGAACTCATGGTGAGACTGCAATATAGATAAGAACTAATAAACACCTGAGCCCGAACAGGAAATTTCATCTCACCCAATTAATCCTGACCCTGGCAAGAAGATAAGCCACGACATAGTGGTGGCCTGTGTGAGGATCAAACTCACGGCCTTCAGATTTTGAGACTGCATGGCCAGCACTCACCTTGAACCTCCCCACTATCCGCTCCTCCTCTGTGGCATTGTCGTCGTTGTCCCCAATCTTCCCCCGGAGCAGGTTGAAGGTGTGCAGCCAGTCCTCGAAGTTGTCAAACTCTGATTCCAGCTCTTTGTTGTAGACCTGAGATGGCAGGAAGTTAAAAGGAGGGAATTTGGGATAAAAACAAAAGATGGGGTGAGTACTCAATCAGCTCACAAGGAACGAGGGACGGGACAAGAGGAAACGGCCTCAAGCTGTGCCAGGGAGGTTCAGATTGGATATTGGGAATAATTTCTGCATGGAAAGGGTGCTCAGGCCACGGCAGGGGCTGCCCAGGCAGGTTTGCAGTGCCCATCCCTGCAGGTGTCCAAGGAAGGGCTGGATGTGGCTCTCAGTGCTCTGGGCTGGGGACAAGGAGGGGATCAGGCACAGCTTGGGCTCCATGGGCTGGGAGGGCTTTTCCAACCTCAGGGATTCTGTGAACATGGACACCTCAGCTCCCAGTGCCTAGTTCTTCTAGGAAGGA
>PYHW01010139.1:57910-67972 GCA_013186435.1 Turdus rufiventris
ACCACACTTCCTAAAGCACCCAGAGGTGCTGTGTCTGCTTCATTGGAATAAATCCCTGCCCAGGAATTGTGATGTGGGAGCAATAAACTCACACTGCAGAACAGCGGCTCCAATTCTTCTGAGGCCATTCCCAGTGCCAGGCCCGGGATGGATGGGTGCATCCCATCCCTGGGAATGCCCAAGGCCAGGTTGGATGGGGCTGGGAGCACCCTGGGATGGTGGAATATCAGGGTTGGAACTGGATGATCTTTAAGATACCACTTGAACCACTCTGGGATTCCAAAACCTCCCAGCTGCTCCAATCCCTGCCCAACCTGTCCATGAGGCACCTCGAAAGGGGAATCCTGCTGCACCTGGAATCACCAGGGGCCAAATTCGGCTCTGGCTTTTCCTGGGAATTCCCACCAGGAGATGTCAGCAGAGCATCGTGGAACAGGAGGCCCCAGCTCCCAGCGGCTGGGGATTTTGGGAAAAACAGGGTGGGAGAGGCCCCAAAACATCAGAACTTCTCGTTTCCCCTTGGGATTCAGCTGAACAAGGAGCTGAGGAAAAGAGGAGGTAATTCCAGGGGGACTTAACTGCACTGGATATTCATGGAAAGAGGGAAGGAATTCCAGGGAGACACTTATTTTAACTGGATATTCTTTTCCCAATTGATTTGACAGTGAATTCAATTAACACCAATCCACTGCTAAAACTTGATAAAAATCCACTTTAAGCCAAATTTCATAATCTTAAATCCAATTTTCTGCCTTATCCCAGTCCTTGGTATGCAAACCCAGACCTCACCAGGCAGAGGTGGAATCTTTTTATCCCAAACTCTTGCCTGATGCATTTGAAGGTTTTTCCAGCAGTTTTCCCATCTGGGATCTCATCACTGCCAAGGCCACCACTGAACCATGTTCCCAAGTGCCACACGAGGTGGACACACTGACCACAAAAATCCAGGTGGACACACTGACCAGTCTGAGCCCAAATGGACACACTGACCACACAGATCCAGGGTGGACACACTGGCCTGTCCATAACTAGGAGGACACACTGACCACACAAGTCCAGGTGGACCCAAGTGGCCAGTGCCTGGGTGGACACACTGACCAGTCTGTGACCAGGGGAACACACTGACCAAGTGCCTGGGTGGACACAGTGACCTTTCCATGACTGGGGGGACACACTGAGCAGTCTGTGCCCAAGTGGACACACTGACCACACAAATCCAGGTGGACACACTGACCTGTGACCAGGTGGACACACTGACCTGTCCGTGACCAGGGGGACACAGTGACCTGTCCGTGACTGGGGGGGCACATGACCAGTCTGGGACCAGGTGGACACACTGACCAGTCTGTGCTCAGGGGGACACACTGACCAGTCTGTGCCCAGGTGGACACACTGACCTGTCCGTGACCAAGGGCTTCATGGGCTGGGATGAAGAAACGGAGACCAGCTCTCCATCCTCACCACCTTCATCCTCACTGGAATTCTGGAGCAGCTCCGACTCCTCCTCGTCCCCATCGCCTCCCTCCTTCTTCCTCCGCAGGAGGGGTTTGCTGGAACCATCCACCTGGTTGCCATAGTTACCTCGAGGAAAAAAAGAGATGGAATCGATTCACAGGGTTCTAACTCCCAGCTCTGGGGTGGAATTCGGGTTGGCAGCAGTTTTCTCTGCTGGAGTCACAGAGAATGTTGTGGTTTGACTTCCTGGAATCACATCCAGCAGCTGGGAATTAGGGAGAGGTGTCTGTGCCCTGCTCCTGTCCCCTCTCAATCCCCTGGGAATGCATTCCCTCCTGAAGCACAAAGCCAGGATGGGAGAGGGATCAGCTCCACTGATCAGGGATCAGCCCAGCAGGCACAAAACACAGGATGTGAGATCCCACACCCCTCATGCCCACGGAGGAGCCATTCCCTGCTCCCCAAAGCTGGTCCAGCAGGGATTGGAATGGAAAAATCGGGAACAAACCCCACTCCCAGCTTTGGGTTCTGATTTTCACCACCCTCACACTCCCCGAAAAGCAACCAACCTATGGTGACCTCGAAGTGGATGGGTTTGTCCCCAATCTTCCTGTCGATCATGGTGGCCTCCAGGAAGGCTCCAAAGAGGAAGAATTCCTCCATCTTCCCACTGCAGTTCTGCAGGAAAAAGAGATCCCAGAGCTGAGGGCTGGGGCCAGAGGGAGGGGCAGGTTCATCCCTTGGGATGCCATTTCCAAAGGGACCAGGAGGGTTTTGTCTCCCGTCTCTTGGCTCGTTGTAGAGAGTGTTCAATTAAAGATTCAGCAATGATTTTTTAATGTTTAGCATAATCCCTTTTTGTAATCTTTTTTGAAAATATTTTTAAAAATTTTTAATGTTTAATGTAAATCCTTAATAAGTTTTTTTTAATCTTTAAATTAAAGATTTCATATCTTTTAATTAAAAATTAAGATTTTAATTAAAGATAACCTTGAACTGTGTTGGGATCCATCACCCCTTTCCCCAGAGGGGCTTTCAGGGACATTCAGGAATAAAAAGAGTTCACTGCCGCTGAATTGATCAAACCACACAAATCCAGGAGCTTGGATGCTCCCATGGAATTGGAATGATCTGTTTCCAGGTGGAAATTATATCCTATTTAATTCCCCATGGCTGGGGAATAAATGAGATCCCTGGCTTCTGATTGAAACCCACCAGGATAAGAGTGGCACAGCCGGAATTAGGGGATGAGTCGCTGTCTGTGTGTAATTCCCACATGGAGAAATATCCCTAAATTCAGGAGATGACAGAAATCATGGAATGGTTTAGATGGGAAGGGACCTTAAACAAAATCTGGTTTTATGAGCAGGGTCACCCTCCTCTATCCCAGGGTGCTCCAAGCCCTGTCCAGCCTGTCCAGATGAAAAACAGGTGGGACAACACTTGAAATCCTCTAATTATGAGACCAAAGGAAACAATCCAACATTCCTGACACCCCCAAACCGCACCCTGGCTGCTGTGGGGTCACAGCGGGGACTCACATCGGCCGCGGCCGTGGCCTGCTCCACCTGCACCTCGGTGGAGCTGTTGATCTCGGGGTTGGTGGTGTCCAGGATCTCCACGGCCAGCCCCAGCAGCAGCCGCGCGCGGAAGGAGACGCCCTCGCCCAGGCCCTCGTTGAGCTCCTGGTGCTCGTCCATCAGCGTGTAGTTCCGCGTGGAGCCGTACATGTTCACCCAGGCAGGGCCGAAGGTGGGCAGGAAACCTGGGGGGGTGGGACGGGCAGGTGGGAAGGGGTGGAATGGGAAAAGGGAATGCACCTGGTGTCTGTTATCACATTCCCAGTGTCTCTGTGGTGACACAGGCTGGGATGTGCTCCTGTGTGTCCTTGTCCACTATCCATGAGAGTTTTCAGGGAATCCCAGCATCCCTGAGGTTGGAAAAGCCCTCCCAGCCCATGGAGCCCAAGCTGTGCCTGATCCCCTCCTTGTCCCCAGCCCAGAGCACTGAGTGCCACATCCAGCCCTTCCTTGGACACCTGCAGGGATTTGCACTGCAAACCTGCCTGGGCAGCCCCTGCCAAGGCCTGAGCACCTTTTCCATGCAGAAATTCCTGCTGCTGTCCAAGCTGAGCCTGCCCTGGCACAACCAGGGTGAGTGGAAGAATTTAAATCTTTCACCTCAATCTCCTGCCTAATGCATTTTTGGATTTTTCCAGCAGTTTTTCTATCAGATCCCAGCACTGCCAAGGCCACCACTAACCCATGTCCCCAAATGCCACATCCAAATGGCTTTAAAATCCCTCCAGGGATGGAAACTCCACCCATGCCAGGGATGAACAGCCATTTCCAGGGAGGAATTTTCCCAGTATCCAAGCTGAGCCTGCCCTGGCCCAGCCTGAGCCCATTTCCCCTTGTCCTGTCCCTGTTCTCTGGGAACAGAGCCCAACCCCTGCAGCTTCCCACTTCTCTCAGGAAATTGTGCAGAGCCCAAAGGTCCCCCCTGAGCCTTCTGGGATTTGTTTTTTTTGTTTGTTTGTTTTTGTTTTTTTTTTTAATTTGCCTGGAAGGCAGCGATAGGAACTGGGCAAGTCTTCAGCAATTCCCCATTTTGAGGGTCAAGGAAGGAGAGCCCCCCGTTAGACCCTTTCCAATCTCGTGTCTGGTTTCCCATCTTTGTCCATGTGTGGGAATAAGGAGCCTGACAAATGATTGTCCATCCATGGAATTTTTGGAAGAGCAAATTGTTCTGGGGTGTCTTTGTTTCCAGGTGCTGGCTGAAGGTTTCTGACGGGTCTTGGTTTTTTTGGAGTGTTGGTCCAGGAACCTCTCGCCTTTCAGGACCTCCAGGTGAGCACCAAGGAATTCCGGGGTTGGGAAGGAGCCTGGAAAACTCTTTGGGAACTCTGCCAGAGGAATGTCCTCGCTTCAACCTTACCTTTGTCCCCTTCGTTGGAGACCTTCCTCAGGTCGATGAAGTGAGTCCCGATGGCCACGTCGTTGACCTTGTCCGAGTCCCGGATCTGGACCTTGATCCGTCTGCACAGCGGGGGAAACATCTCCGTGAAGATGATCTGCTCGTTCCACAGGGGCTCGTAGCAGCTCTTCTGTATGGAGGTCTTTCCCTGGGAATTGGGAAGAGGTGGAGCTCAGACAAGGGTTGGATCTCCAGAACCATCCCTCAGTGTTTGAGTGTTTAAAATAGAAACCTCTCCGAGTCCCTCAGACTCAGAAAATAATGCAGGAATTGAATTAAAGCCTTTAGAGAAATTAAAATATATTAAACCACACAGACATGAAGCAGAAGTGTAAATCTTAGTGTAAGTAAGTAGGAATTTACTTTAAGTGCCTTAAGAGAGTAAAAAGCCCTAAAGCCTAGTTTAAAGTTCAGTAATCCTAAAGCCTAGCTTAAAGCTCAGTAGCTTACTCCTGGACATAATTAAAGCTCAGTAACTTAGCCCTAGAAATAATGAAAATACAGCAGAGCATCGCTTGCATTTCTAGATAGAACAGATAGAACCATTTACGGGAGTAGATAAACTATGTGTGTAAATTATGTGTAAGGACTGACGCTACTTTTGTACTTTAGAATTGAGCTCTGATAGGTGTAGGAAGAATGTTTTAAATTTATGTTTTTAGCTGATTGGATGATTTGTGAATAAAATCCCCTGTATTGGGTTGAGAAAAGAAGAAAAGGAAGAAATGAAAGAAGAAAGAAGAAGAAAAGAAGAAGAGAAAGTGCCAAGGAGCTGCTGCTGCTTCTACTTGGGACTCTATGCCAGAAAACTTTAATATTCTGAACTCTTTGCCTTTGGGACTGATGCATTCCTGCAATAAACAACTTTACAGCATCCAACAACTGCTCTTGTCTCTTTGAAGAGCCAGACCCATGAAAAATCCATCACCTCCCCACCTGAGCTGCTCCATTCCACCCATTCCTCCCTCTCCTGAGCAAGGAATCCTCTTCTTCAACTGGAGTTGACTCAAACCCATCCTGGAGAGCAAAAACAAGGTGACACTACACCCACTTCCATGTGCCAGGTGACGCCATGGCCACCCTGATGTGCCAGGATGACCCAGACCATCTGTGGCCACTTGCTGGACCTGCTGGTGTCACCTCCCCTGGTCACCTACTGCGTTTTATCTTCTTTTTGCCAGGATGGGATTAAATGCACAAGAAATGGTATTTCTTGTTTGGACTCATGTTTATTAATTCTTATTTATATTACACTGAGTTCTACAGTACTTCTAGCTAACAAGCTAAAAATTGAGATATCTCTCTCTCTACAAGGTTTTTTAAGGGCAAATTGTCCAATTAAGAAAAGCCACCTAAATTATTTTTACTTTTAACCCAATAACTAATCACCCATGGCCTGCAACGCAGATTTTTCTATCCAGTCACACATTGATACCCAAACCCATGAAGAGGAAGGACAAAAGCTCTGCCCTAAAACCTCCATCTGGCTTTCTGTAAATTACTACATTCTACTACAAATTACTACATTCTACAAACTTCTGCTCAAACTACACATCCGTAATTCTAGTTCTGTTATTCAATTTTGGAAGCTTTCTCCAGGTTGTAGGAAATAGATTTGCAGAGAGTTCTCAGGGCTGGTAGAAAGCTCACACAGTGTGCAAACTTGGAAATAAAAAATGCTGGCTTAGAGATGCCATGGAGTAAGACAAATATTGTTGAGAGAGAAATGAAGCTAAAAAAAGTTTCAAAGGATGGCCTTGCAAATAAGACTAAATACTTCATAAAAATAGAACCATAAAAGATACATTGCAATAGAACCCACGAAGAGTAATTTTAAATGATTGTTTTTAAGGCATTTTACAGCATGATATGACAAAAGCTAATGAGCCAAGAAACGCTTATAATGTGTTCTAATTAAGAAATAATTGGCTTCTGATTGTCATGGTGTGAATTACAACATCTGTATTGTCTCACCCTTCTTGTGAGCCTGAAAATGGAATAAAAGTTTTTTAAAAACGCCTCTCAGTTGCCCCATCTCTGGGGTAAAAAAAAGACAAAATGCAACATCAAGTCAAAAGCAGTGTTTTCCTGGGGGGGAAACACACAGAAAGTCTAAAATTCTGAGTTTCCAGGGTTCCAACAGTCACGCTGGTGTGAACTGTTTTTTGTCTCTGGAGAGTACTGAATATTGATCAGTGAACTCTCAGCAGTTCACTCAGCCAGCAGAGAAAGATTGGGGGCCATGCGTGACTTTTTCCACAAGAATTTTTATTTCAAAGGGTGGTCAGGCAGGAACCCCCGGAGACAAAGGGAACACAGTCATGTTTATAGATTCAGGGAGGATTGAAATTACAACCAATAGAAAGTTATACAAGGCATCCAAACTAAGTCAAAAGTTCTAGACGTGAACGGACCAATTACACAAACTAATTTCTAACCAATTATCTTCTAAATTGATAGGAGAGTGAACGAATTCTTAAGGAATTCGGTTCAACCTTGGTATCTAGGAGACCTTATCTATTAAAGTAAATTCCAGGGGCAGACAGCTTTGGAGGATTTGTATCATCCACATACTGGCACCTCCCCGCTCACCTTCTGCCCCGCGAAGGCCACCTGCACGTAGGGGTCCACCAGGTCCTTGTTCTCGCCGATGAAAGCCTTCTTGACGTTGGCCATGATGCTGGTGTTCATGCGCGGCAGCCCCTCGGCACGGTAGATCTTGACGTAGAACCGAGCCCACTGCCGTTCCGGGGGCACCCCATCGGGGAGCAGGAGGTTCCTGCAATGGCAGAGGGTGGAGCTGGGAACAGCTGCTGGGCTGGGAAGGTTGGGTGGGATGATCTCAGAGGTGTTCCCCAATCTTTGTCATGCCACAAAAAAGCAAAGGGGAGCTGCTCCATTTTCTGAGCACCGACTGCTTCCACTTCCCATGGAAATGGAATGAACTGGGATTTTGGAAGAGTAGTTTTGTCCTTGTCAAGGGGGGCTCGGAGGATTATTTTGGGGATTAAATAAACTCCATCCATTGTTTTTTGGTTTTGTTTTTTTTTTTTTTGTTATGTGGCTTTCCTCCTCTGCATGAACAGCTGAGCCCCTGGGAATGCTGTGAACAAAATATTTCTAGAGGAATTCCAGGAATTGCTGGAGCTGTCCATGGTGGAAGGTGCCCCTGCCCATGGCAGGAGGGTTGGAACACTGTGATCTTGAAGATCCCTTTCAAAACAAACCATTCCAGGATTTTTAGGGATAAGTAGAAGAAATCACCACTACAGCATGGAGTGAAGCCCAAAATACTGGAGGTGGTTCCTCAAACCCCAGCAAGTAAGGAGAGATGGACTCAACCCCAGAGGTCTTTTCCAACCTAAACCACTCCATGATTCCATGTGGGGAGAGCCTCAGAGGCAGATTTGAAATGGAAATATTCATTCAGCTGGAAAAGTTCTGGGGCTGGAACCAAGCCTTAAAGCTCCTGATTTTTGTTCTTTGTGATCTTTGAGATGTTCTGGGCAGTCCAAGAGCCCTGTCCACACAAACATCCTGGGAAATTTCATCCAGACTTCCCCCCTGCTCTGCCTTGGGGTTATGAGAACCCATCCCATCCTAATCCAAATCCCAGTCCCATCCCAATCCTAATCCAAATCCCAATCCTAATCTGAATCCCAATCCTATCCCAATCCTAATCTGAATCCCAATCCAAATCCCAATCCAAATCCCAATCCCATCTATCCAGATGACACCAGGCTGATGTTGCTGTAGAGTTCTACCACCAGCAGATGGTCTGACCCCACAGGAAAGACAAATCTGTGCCAGAGACCACCTGGAATTGCACCAGGACCTCGCATTCCCTCTCAGAAAAGCACCAGATCGGTCCCTCTGCTGTCGTGACTCCGTGTTTGCCACCAGCCCCAGGTTTGGATCCTGTTATCCCATCCAAAGTAAAGAGAGGTGGAAATCCATTCCCAAGGGAGCCAGGAAGAGGCGGATCCCAGCAGATCCCAATGGATCCCAGCGGATCCCTACCCTTCGATGTCGTCCTCGTCCGTCTCGTTGGCCTTGTGCGGAGTCTTGATGTTGTCCCCTTTGCCCACCACGGCGATGTCACACTTGAGGTAGCCCTTGAGGCTGGCCGTGAGGTCCTCGGGGTCGGACAGGATGGCCCATTTGTGGTAGAACTGGTGCTCTGCGACCCAGGGGACAGGAGAGACCTTTGTCACAACCGGACATGGCCAGCACCACCAGGACATGGCCTTCCATGGGGTGGGACCTGCCCTGTGAGTGAGGGATCCCAACAAACCCCTGGAAAATCCCATTGGGATTGAAGGTGGAGGAGCAACAGGATAAACTGGAGAGGGGAGGAGTCTCAAGTCCTCATCCTAGAGGGGTGGATGTGGCACTTGAGCACATGGGGCAGTGGTGGTGGCCTGGGCAGGGCTGGAGATGGCTGGACTGGATGACCAGCAGCTTTAATCAACCACTTTCTCTTTTCCAGACTGGGACGAAATCCAATCCTGGGTCTTCCTGTCTGGAATGTTGATGTCCTGCCTGGGAATGTCACCTGGGGCTTTTCCCTTGGCAGGGCAGGGATGGACAGCGCACACCCAGGAGGGATCTCAGTGACACTGGAGAAGAACTGGATCTAGGGAATCCTTGGAGCTGTTTCCCGAGCCTCAAGGGGCTCCAGGAGAGCTGGAATTTGGGAAAGGGCTGGAGGGCCAGGAGCCAGGAATGGCTTCCACTGGGAATGGGGAGCTTGGGCTGGGATCTTGGGAAGGAATTCCTGGCTGGGCTGGAATTCCCAGAGAATCCCTGGATCCCTGGGAGTGTCCGAGGAAAGGTTGGACGGGCCTTGGAGCCACCTGGGATAGTGGGAGCTGTCCCTGCCCATGGCAAGGGTGGGATTAAATTATCTTTCCTGTCCCATCACACCCAAACCATCCTGTGATCCCACAGTTCCAGGATGGGATGTGGACCCTTCTCCAGATGTGCCAAGTGCTCTTCCCTGACCTACGAGCCAGCCCAGGTGATTGGATTATATCTTGGATATTCACACTAAATTGGGAAAGCATTTCCCAAGGAAACCAGCCCCAGTCTGACTCCTTTGCCAGGAATTTTACTCCTCCGAGCCTGGGAATGGTTACAAACGACATTCACATACCAGGCTGGGTATAAACAGTCCCAACATCCATCTTGAAGGATCCCACCAACGTCCCGCTCCGCAGGAGGTTTTTGGAGTGGATCACCTGGAAATCAAGAGGGGAAAACCACTCAGGAATTTTCCCGGGACCCAATTCCCAATTCCACTTTGGAATTTTTCCCACAAAGCCATTCCAGAGGTCTCCAGTGCTGGATGGGAAAGGAGCTGAGGAATTTTCCTTGGTCTGGGGAGGATTCTAAGGACACCAACAGGCCCTGCGGGGCTGGCAGTTCCTGATTAGTGGAATTGCCATGAAGTTTGTATTTGGGATGAATAAAAAAATGCAAAGAAATAAATCTTTGGAGCAAGATCCCTTTTCCAGCCACTACAGCAGCAATCACTATGAAATAGAAATAGAAATAATAGAAATAGAAATAATAGAAATAGAAATAATAGAAATAGAAATAATAGAAATAGAAATAATAGAAATAGAAATA
>PYHW01010139.1:123499-133581 GCA_013186435.1 Turdus rufiventris
CTTGGATAGGGTTACTCCGGAGCTGGGCTGGGTTTGTCCCTCGGGAAGGGCCCTGGCAGCCCCGGATTTGTGGGATGTGGCGCTTGGAAGCCACCAGCAAACCACACCCAGCGCCGAGGAAATCTGGGAGCCAGGGCTGAGCTCGGATCCAGGATCTGCATCCAGAAGGGAAACCTGAGTTTAACCCTGGGATCCAAACGTCCCGGTGGGAAGGAGCCGGGATTGGGTCTGTTTGGAGCAAGGAAAAGGGGATGATCCCAACAGCCAGGAACATCGGGAGGCACCTGGAAAATCCCAGTGGACACACTGCCCCTCCGGAAGGAGGCGGCACCTTCCAGGGACATCTCTGACACTGCTCCATCCCTGGAAGTGTCCAAGGAAAGGATGGATGCGATTGGAGCTCCCTGGGATAGGGGAGGTGTTGCAGTTGGAATGGGATGGGATTGAAGATCCATGAATCCTGCCCAAACCATTCTGGGATTCTCTAGAGCTGCTGGGATGGCTCCAGGCTGGGATTCTGTGTCCTGGCAGATAAATCCCATGGGATGCAGTTCCGAGGGGATTAAGGAAATGTCCAGGGAATCCTGAGAGCCTTTTGCAGAGGGAAGGGAGAGCTGGGATTTGGGAAAGGGCTGGAGGGCCAGGGAATGTCTCCCACTGGGAAAGGGGAGCTTGGGAAGGAATTCCTGGCTGGGCTGGAATTCCCAGAGAATCCCTGGGTCCCTGGCAGTGTCCAAGGAAAGGTTGGAGCACCCTGGGATCATGGAAAGCGTCCCTATGGAACGGGATGATCTTTAGGGTTCCTTCCCACCCGAACCATTCCAGGATTCTCCAGCACTTCCTCCTCCAGCCTCGGATTCCGGGAGGTGCCAATGGGGGTGGGAATTTCACCCCCAGGCTCTGAGGGTCTGGGAATGTCCTTGTGAGGATCCCACACCCCAGAGCTCTTCCTGACCTCCCGCTGCTCTCCTCCATCCCAGTATCCCGGCCCCAGACGCCTCCTGAGGAGCTGAAGGCGCTGCTGGGGAGAGTCCAGCGGCTCAACGAGACCTTCCGGGACCTGCAGCTGCAGCTGCTGCACCCCCTGCCCAAGGGCGACCTCCTGGAGCACCTCTGGCGGCTCCAGGACCTTCTGCAGAACCACTCGGACTCGCTGCTCCGGCTGACGGGCTCGCTGCAGCGGCTCCAGGGGCTCCTGTGGAGCCTGCAGAGCCAGGCTGGCCAAACGGAGCGCTCGGTGGCCCGGCTGCGCGACTCGCTGAGCCAGCAGAGCGACGCGGCCCAGCTGGAGCTGTCGCGACTCTCCGTGGACGCCAACAGCAGCCGGCTGCTCCTGGAGCACCACCAGCACCTCCTGGGCCACCTGGGCGGGCGGCTGGAGGCGCTGGGCGAGCAGGTGGCGGGGCTGGGCGGGGCGGTGGATTCCATGAACCGCAGCTTCTCCTACGACGTCCGCGTGCAGCACTCGCGGCTGCGGGACCTGCAGGGGCTCCTGGGCAACGCCAGCGCGGACGCGCGCTGGATGAGGACGGCGCACGCGGCCATGGAGCAGCAGCTGAGGCTGGAGCTGGCCGTGCTCAACAACGTCACCGAGGAGCTGCGCATGAAGGACTGGGAGCACTCCGTGGCGCTGAGGAACATCTCCGTGATCCGGGGTGAGTGGGGTTGGGGATGGTTCCCTTGCTCCTTGGGATGTGGCTGGGATTGTGAAAGTGGTGGAGAATTGTGGAGTTGTTGGGGTTGGAAAAGCGCTCCGAGGTCATGGAGCCTGTTCACCACCAGTGATCCGTGTGCCCCCAAATCCAGGTGGATTTTAATCCCGCCAGGGATGGGGATTCTGAACCCGCCCAGGCCTGTTCCAATCCTTCACAGCCCTTTCCAGGAAGGAATTGTTCCCAAAATCCAACTGAGCCCGCCCTGGCCCAGCCTGAGGCCACCTCTCCCTCCTGGTTCTTGTTTTCCACGACCAGATCCCAACTCCCACCCAGCTCCAGCTTTTCACGGAGTTGTGCAGAGCCACAAGGTCCCCCCTGAGGCTCCTTTTGTCCAGGCTGAGCCCCTTTCCCAGCTCCCTCAGCCTCTCCTGGGGCTCCAGCCCCTTCCCCAGCTCTGTTCCCTTCCCTGGACACGCTCCAGCCCCTCCAGGGCTCTCCTGGCAGGAGGGGCCCAGAGCTGCCCCCATCCATCCCTGCTCAGGTGTCTCCATGCCCTTGGATTCTCCAATATTCCCCATCCACGGTTTTGAAGAAAGCTCCCAAGGTTCCAGGGAAAACCAACCTCTCCCATCCCATCCCATCCCATCCCATCCCATCCCATCCCATCCCATCCCATCCCATCCCATCCCATCCCATCCATCACCTTCTCCTCCTTTTCCACCCTCAGCCTGTCCCAAATCCCGGAATAGTTTGGGTGGGAAGGGCCCTTAATTCCCATCCCATTCCAACTCCAACACCTCCCGCTATCCCAGGGTGCTCCAAGCCCCATCCAGACTGGCCTGGGACACTTCCAGAGATCCAGGGGCATCCCAAACTTCTTTGGGAATGCTGTACCAGGGAGGGGGAAACCCCATGGAGAAACCAGGAAATCCCATTGGAAGCTCCAGGATGGAGCAGGAGGTCGGGAGCAGCTCCTGTCCCGTTTTCCGCCTGTTGCACCTGCGGACACCCCGCAGGCTGTCGCTCATTCCCGGTGCCTCCAGCTGGAATTCCAGCTGGAAAGGACAGGGCTGGTGCCAAGGCACTTGTTCCCTTTTTCCAGCTGCTGAGCCAGAGGGGATGGATGTGGTGGATCCCCGGCAGCTCCAGGAGATCCATCCCTCTGGAATCCCGACAGCTCCTGGGGTTCTTTCCCTCATCCCTGGGGGATGTTGGATCTCAATCCTTGTTTTTGGGATGCTGGGATCACTCTGCCCCAATAGCTTTGGTGTTTCCCTGATTCCCCACTCCTCAGATCCCACTTTTCCCTCCCCATCCATGGGAATGACGTCACCCACTTTTGGATGAAGCCACCAAGGGTGGGATCGTCACGGAGCCCGACAGCCCTGGAATCGCGTTATCCCAAAACAAATCCCTTCCCAAGGGCCGGCACCGGATTTATCAGCCCTGACACATTCCTGGCATCCCAAACTTCCCTCTCCTCCCATCCCACGGGTCATTCCTGGGGCCTTGTGCCCAGCTGGATTCATCCCAGCTCCAGATGTCCTTGGGTGAGTCCGTCGTGTTCCCGGCTGGATTTGGCCAAGCCGTTCCCTGCCTGCCTGGATTTTCCTTCTCCCCAAACTCTCGGCTATCCTGGGCTCCGGATCCTGGATCCTGGATTTGGGTGACGGCAGCTTGGCAAGGTCCCCAGCTCCTCTCCAGTATCCAAGGATTGCTCCGAGCAATTCCCATGGCACGGGATTCATCGTGAGGGAGAATTCCCGGGATCCACCACCCGCCCGGATCCACTGGGATGTGCTGGATGCCAGCAGGTCCCAAAGGTGACAGGACAGTTCCATCCATCAGGAAATGCCTCATCCCACTGGGATTGGAGGCTGGGAAGCCGGGATGCAGCAGGGATGGGATTTCCCAGGTGTGAGCCTCGGGAGCTGTGAGGTGGGAACAGCTGGGAATGGTCGGGAGCCTCTCCCAAACCTTCCCAGTTTTCCTCCAGCCCAGCTGCTCTGTGTCCTGTCCCAAGAGCTGCTCCTGGGATGGGACCAGCCCTGGGAGGATCCCAGAAAATCCCTGGAAGTGTCCATTCCCAAGGTCTGGGATCCATCCCTGGGATCCATCCCCAGGATCTGGCATCCATTCCAGCACTCTGGGCCCTATTCCCTGAGTCTGGAGATCATTCCCAGGGTCTGGGATCTATCCTTGGGATTTGGGGTCCATTCCCAGGATCTGGGATCCAGCCCAAGGGCCTGGAGTCCATTCCTGGTTCTGGGATCCATCCTTTGGATCTGGAGTTCATCCTTTGGATCCTCAGGGTCTGGAGTCCATTCCAGGGGTCTGGGAATTTTTTCCAGGGTCTGGAGCTCATCTCCAGGATCTAGGATCCGTTCCTAGGATGTGGAGTCCATCCCTGGGATCCAGAGTCCATTCCCAAGATCTAAAGCCCATTCCCAGGATCCGGGGTCCATTCTCAGGATCTGGGGTCCCTCTCTGGGATCCAGGTTGATCCCTGGGATCCCGAGTCCATCCCCACCTCCCCTCAGCCCCTGGAGCTGCTCATTCCCTGGACAAGGGACAGCCAGGGCCAGCAATTCCATATTTCCCATCATCCTTTCCTGTCCCCCACCAGCTCCAGCCCGGGATATTTCCCAAGCTTATCACGGGTCAGGATCCCACTCCGGATCCCACAGATTCCTACAGAACATTCCCAGATCCCAATTCCTGATCCATTTAAACCACTGCACATCCCGACACTTTTCCACCGCCCTGAGCCCTGGCTGGATCTCAGCTTCCCGAGTTCTTGGCTTTTAGGATTTCTAGGAAACTGTTTCCCAATCCTCCCCTTGGATGGGTGGGAATGACCCTTCCCGGCCTCTCCCTGTTTTCTCTCATCCCAGGATTTTTTTTTTTTCTCTTCTGTTATTTTTCTCTTCAAATTCCTTCTTCCCATTGTTTTGGCTCCCGATTATTCTCAGCTTTTGGGATTTGACCCTTTGCAGGATGAGGGATAAAACCTGGGATCGGGATTTTCATGGGATTTTCATGCTCCTTCCTGGGATTTTACCACAACCCTGCTGTCAATCCTCTCCTAAAGGATCATCTCCACAATTCCCAGAGGATCATCCCATCTGGACAAATTGAAAGTCTCCCTGCCCGCGGATGATCCTTAAAATCCTTTCCAACCCCAGAAATTCCAGGATTCCACGAGCATTCCCAAAATGCAGATTTTCCCCGATTTCTTGTGATGATTTCATTGGTCCAAAGGAAAAATTTGGTCTAAACTTTCTAAACTAAAGAAAACTTCAGGTCTAAAGGAAAATTCCCGGAGTTCTGCTGAAGGTGGAGCTTCCAGGTGTTTTTTCCCAGCACTTGGAGCAGGTTGGTGGGGTCCAGTTTGGGATGCAACAGCCAGAAATCCTGGAAGTTTAAAGTCATGGAAAACAGTTTTTGGAGATCGCTGGGATCCGGGATGTGATTCCCGCCCTCCTGTTGTGTTCCAGGCCCGCCGGGACCCAAGGGAGACCGAGGCACGGAAGGGATGGAGGGAGAGCCCGGCCTGCCGGGCCTCCCCGGCCTCCGAGGTGAGGAAAACATTCCCCAAAAACCATCCCCCAAAATCCCATCCTGAAATAACCCAAAGCCAATGGGAAACTCCCGGTGACTTCCCTGCCCATCCCTTGGGATGTCCCAAATCCTGAGGGATCTGAGGATGGATCTGCTCTCCTGGATTCTGTAATATCCATCCTGGAGGGAAAAATGTCATTGCCTATCCAGCTCCGGGAAACCCATGTGGCTATTCCCAGATCCCAGGGTTTCCCAGCCAGGCTGGAGCAGGAATTTGCCACCCCATTCCCAAACGGAGCCTTCCGAGGGCTGGGATTGTTGCTGGATCCCTCCGGCAGGTCCTGACTCTGAGACTTTTCTGGGATGTTTTTTCCAATGTCAGCAATTTTTTCCCATTGTTAATTCTATTGTTTTTGGGAGGAATTCCATTGGAATTCCCACCCTGAGGAACACAGCTCCAGCTGTTTCTGGTTTTAAGGGAAACCTGGGAATGCTGGCTCTGCTTCCCAGGGCTGGGAATGGCACGGAGGCGGTGCAGGATCCCCCTGGACACCTCTGATCCCATGGATCCATCCTGCCAGGAGCAGGGATCCACTGGATCCCACAGGATGCAGCTCCAGGGCCAGGCCCAGGTCTGGATTCCATGTCCAGGTCCAGGAGCAGGTCCAGATCAAGGTCCAGATCCACACTCAGATCCAGATGTGGATCCAGATCCAGGTCAAGATTCAGAACCAGACCCAGATCCAGGTTTAGACTCAGATCCAGCTCAAAGCCTGGGTCCAGGTTCAGGTCCAAATCTGAGTCTAAGTGAAGGTCCAAGTCCAGACCCAGATGTCCATCCAGATCCATGTCCAGTTCAATGTCCAAAACCAGGACCAGCTCCAGGTCCAGATTCTGATCTGGATCCACGTCCAGGTTCAAGAACAGGTCCAGATTCAGGGCCAGGAACAGTTCCAGGACCAGGTCCAGATTCAGGTCCAGATCCAAATCCAAGTCCAGATTCAGATTTGGATCTGGATCTAGGTCCAGGTCTATATCCAGTTCCAGGACCAGGTCCAGATTCAAGTCCAGATCCCAGTCCATGTCCAGATTCAGATTTAGATCCGGATCCAGGACCAGGACCAGGTCCAGACAAATCCCTGTTATCCTCTGCTCCAACCCCACCCCCCAGGACTCTGGATGTCAGCTCCAGATCTGGATCCATCCCTGGAATCCCCTGCTCCAAGGATTCTGAGGCACCGCGACCTTGCTGGGCTTGCTTTGGGCCCAAACTCTGGGATTTTGGGATCGCTCCTTCCCAGGCCCAGCCAAGCAAGGCAGAGCCAGCCTGGAAATCCGATCTCCCTCGGACAGCCCCTCCAGCTGCCCGTGTTCCTTCTCCCTCCAGCTGGAATTTCTGGCGCTGACGGATTCACGGCTGTTTTTCTTGGGTGTAACAACCCTCGGAATTATATTGGCTCTTTTCCTCCGTTTTCCTTTTTTTTCCCCCAATTTTGTTTCTTGTCCAAACAGAAAAACAAAGCAATCCCAGGAGGGTTCACCTTCAGGAGGAGCTGTGGGAAGAGCCACGATTTTTAGGTCTTTTCCTGCAGTTTTTTTGGGATGTGGGCACGACCCTTTGGATCTGAGAAGGTCGGGTTCATCCCTGGAAAATCCCTTTTTCCATGGAAAATCCACCCTCCTGCCCCACAGAAATACAGGTCCTGATCCCTCCTCGGGATAGACATGGCAGGGAAAGATTGGAGCTCGGGATAATCCCTGCTGGAGCTGGGACTGGAATTCCTGCTGGCCGATTTTTTTTCCTGGTAAACCAGAGGGAGATCGTGACTAAATTTGGCAAAGCCCAGGAAGGTTGGGAGGAGTGGTGTCCAGGGAATCCCGGGCCCCCTCCACAGGGATGGAGCCAGATCCAGGTCCAGATCCAGGTTCAGAACCAGGTCCAGGACCAAATCCTCAACTAGATCCAGGTCCAGGTCAGGAACAGATCGAGGTCCAGGTTAAAATCCAGTTCCAGAGCCAGGACCACGACCAGGACTAGATCCAGATCCAGGTTCAGGGTCAGGGTCAGCTTCAGTTCCAGGACCAGGATCAGGTCCACAACCAGATCCAGGTCCAGGTCAAAATCCAGTTCCAAAGCCAGGGCCAGGATCAGATCCAGATCCAGTTTCAGGACCAGGTCCAGGACCAAATCCACAACTGTATCCAGGTCCAGATCAAGGTCCACGATCAGGACCAGATCCAGTTCCAGGACCAGGAGGATGTCAATGACCAGATCCAGGACCAGATCCAGGTTAAAATCCAGTTCCAAGTCCAGGAGCAGATCCAGGACCAGGTCCAGGACCAGGAGCAGGTCCAGGTCCACGATCAGGAACAGATCCAGTTCCAGTACCAGGATCAGGTCCAAAACCAGATCCAGGACTAGATCCAGGTCTATGTCTAAATCCAGTTCCAGGTCCAGGACCAGGAGCAAATCCAGATCTGGGTCCAGGTTCAGGATCAGGATCAGATCCAGTTCCAGGACCAGAAGCAGATCCAGGACCAGATCCAGGACCAGATCCAGATCCAGATCCAGGACCAGATTCAGGTCCAGATCAAAATCCATATCCAGGTCCAGGACCAGGAGCAGATCCAGATCCGGGTCCAGGTCCAGGTCACCTCCAAGGTTTGGGTGTGTCCCCAAATTCCAGCCCCCATTCTCACCTCCCGGAGGTTGAGAATCCTCACACCAGGGGGTTCCATCCCCCTCTTTCTCCAATAAATATCCAACCCCTTGGACAACGTGGATTCAGGAGATCCAGGGCTCATCCCGATTCCTTGGGATGGATCCTGGTCTTCCTTCCTTCATCCCCAGCTTTGGAGCCCAGTTTACCTCCACCCCAGCCTGAGGATGCTCAGAAATTCCTTGGCACCAGGATAAATCCCAGGAAGCACAGGGACAGGATGGGCTGGGCTCTCCTGGTGTTGTTCCCACCTCCTGGGATTGCGGAATTCTGCTGGAAGCGACTCATTTTGTGTCCTCCTCCTCATTCCAGGGTTCCCCGGGGAGCGGGGTCCCCCCGGCCCGCACGGATTGAAGGGGGACCAGGGAGAGCTGGGCCCCCGCGGCTCCATGGGAATGCGCGGATTCAAAGGTACGGACACGGGAATCGCCTGGATCATGGGAATCCCAACAATTCCTACAGCAGTGATTTGGAAGGAACGGATGGATTTGGGCCGTCCTCCCATTCCATGGGGCTCTGTGGGGACAGGGATTTGGGAATCATCTCCTGGGGTTTTTTTGGGCATTCCTGGCTGTTTCCCACCTTCCCACACTTGGGAAACCCGTGGGAGTAGGAAGTCAGGATTTCACGGGATGAGGTTGTCCTTGGACAACTGGGTTGCGAAATTCCAGGATTGATGATCCCAAAAAAAATTCCCCTTTTTGCCTCAAAATTCCTGCTGGGGAGGCAGAGAGGGAAAACAGCCCAGGAAGAGCTGGGATAGAAACCTGGACCTGGGATTGGGTGGAAGGCACCCTAAGGATCCTGGAATTCCACACCCTCCCACATCTCCCACTATCCCAGCTTGCTCCAGGAGGTTGGAAAACCCCTGGATACATCCCCAAAGCACCAGGAACATCGGGATTTTCCCACTGACCCATCCAGAGAGCTCCTTAAATCCAGGAAATTATCCCAAAAATCCGCAGCGGGTTTGGGCTGGGTTGGGATTGTCCAGCCTGATGGGATTTGTTCCATGAGGTATCCTTGGATTGTTGAGGTTGGAAAAGTTCTCTGAGCCCAACACAATCCATCCCCATGGATTTCAATCCCTTGGATGCTCTCCAAGGGTTTTTTCGAACCTCAACAATTCCATGGAAACCCCAAAGCCAATCCCAGATCCCGTCCCCATCTCAGGGATCCCTCATGTCCCACGTGGACGGGGGACACTCCCAGAGCTCCGATTTGTCCCCCAAAAATTCCATCCCCACCTCTCTCCCCCCGGAGATCGGGAATGTCGAATCCATGGGTTCATCCAACACCTTTTCCAAGGAAAATCCAACCCCTCTGGCAGCACCCGGGCAGTTTATGGGATTCTCTGGAATTTATGGGAAACAGACCCGGATCCAGGCACGGATCCAAAGCCAGGCTTTGCTTTAAATCCCGGATTTCTGCAGGACTTGTCCCACCCTTCTCCAAGGACTTCCTTCCGAGACCTCGGTTCCCTGGGAATTGCATCCCAGGAATCCTGGGATTCCATTTAGGTGTGGAGGAGCCTCCTCATGGAAAATTCCAGGAAAAATCCATGGAAAATGGAACCTCTCCTGGAACTACTCCAACCTGGCGGAGGAGCAGCAGATTCCTTTTTCTCAGTATTTTTCCATTTTTAGTGGATTTTCCCTCAAAATGACCCCAGTGGAGGATTTTTTCCCTCATTTCCAAATGGGAAAAATGATCCTGGGAAGCGAGGACAGGTCTGCCTTCCCTATTTTCCATGGAAAAGTTGGCACGGGGAATACTCAGGAGGAAACAGCAGGAAAAATCCAAGGTGGGATCAATAATTCAGGGATAAATCCAGGGGGATAAGAGAAGATTCCTTCTGGAACATCCCCAGGGTGGATTTTTTGGGAATGTTGCTGGAGGCAGAACCTGATTCCATAAAAATCCCTCGGGATGGATCCTGAGTGTCCTGGATCCCAGAATCCTGGAATGGTTTGGGATTGGATCCATGAAACTTCAATCCCATCCCATCCCAATCCCACAATCCCAGGGTGATCCAAATCCACCCTTGGGTGCTCCCAGGGATTCTCTGGGAATTCCAGCCCAGCCAGGAATTCCTTCCCAAGCTCCCCTGTCCCAGTGGGAGCCATTCCCTGGCTCCTGCCCCTCC
>PYHW01010142.1:0-14265 GCA_013186435.1 Turdus rufiventris
TAATGCAGAGAGATGGAACAACACGATGTGTACCTCAGGGAGATCTGATTGTGGGGTGAGATGGAAGTATTTAATTGATGAAGTTTTATTCACGATATGAAGATAAGGGGTGGAATGTCCTGGGTTGACGTTATGGTGGCTTGTATCCGCAATCGTGTGTTCTGTGTTCTGTTTAAGTGAGGTTTGTTTTGTCTACCTATCTCGGCTCTCTCCCCCCCACCGTCTGTGCTTGGGACGCTAGGTCTTTTTGCTCACTCAGCTTTGCTTGCTTTTGCTTGCTTTTGCTTAGCTCTGCTTCGCTTGCTTGCTTGAGTTTTGCTTTTGCTAATAGGTATGCAGTCCAATCTTTTTCCTGGACTGTTTTTGTTCTTTTCCCCCTTTCCCTTTCTGTACACCCTCTGAACCTGTTTGGACCAGACCTGGAACACCGAGGAACACCGAGGAACACCAGGACCCTGCAATTTGAGATCTGCAGCAGCCATTCCCAACGCTGGAGACTGATACCACCAGCAGGAGAGACTGAGTTTGTCACTCTCTCACACCGGTGAAAGAGTTTTTTTGTCATCCGGAGTTGTTAATTTTCTTCTCTTGTGTTGGGGAGTGTTTTGTTTGGTTAGTAAACAGGTTTTTTCCACTTTGCCTCTGAGGAAATTCTTCCTGAACCCGGTGGTGGGGGAGGAGTCTTGGGGGGTTTGTTTTGTTTCCTGGGGACTCCTCTTGGAGGTTTTCCCTAAATTTGCCCTAAACTAGGACATTACCACAAAAGGCCTTTGTTGTGGCAATGCAGCCTTCGGGACCCTCACACTTGATTAAGTTTGCACTCTTTTAGCTGGAACTGTTTCCCCCAATTCCTGACAGGTTTTCTGATGCTGGTATAAGGGTCCATTCAGGGGACCAATAATCCTTAGAAAAGTCACATCTGCTCCTGTATCCACAAGTCCTTTTAGGGTGATCCTTTTAGTGTTAGAGTGGTCCTTTTAGTGTTGTTATACTCTAGAGTACAGTCCAGTTGGAGTCTGCAGCAACTGATGACCTGAGTTCACATGGCTAAGGACTCCAGTGCATTATCACTGTCTTGTTCTGGGAGCAAGATGGCTTGAGCGATGACCAGTCCTTGTGGAACGAAGCATGGAGGGTCTGGGCATATAGCCAACACTGTAATTTCCTGTTTAGAAGTCACTGACAAAACAGATGGTAAAATGAAAATCCCTCTGTTGATGATCTGCATTTACCCAATATAAGAAGTTAGCAAGGCTGGTCTTCAGACCCAAGTTGTCCCATCAAAATAGTGTGGGTAGCGAGGTCCATGATGATTACTGGCACGGCACTTGCCAAGTCCAGTTGGGCACCTGGGGGCAGGGTTGTTGGGAGGTTGTTGATGATGTGCTGGAGCTCTGAACCACTTGGCTTTTGATGACGGTGGGCATCAATGGCTGAGCCATTTGCATCATCATGTGTTTCTGTCCCATGTTCTACTGGCAGTTTCCCAGCTGTGGCCTGTGGGTGTTCTGCTGTCTTGGACAAAATTGGTTAGTACCTTGGAAATTACCCCCACACCTGCAAGTCTAAGGAGCAAGTCTCACTCCTAGCTGGGGGCATTCTTTTTTAGGGGCCCATCTTCACCGCAGTTGAAACATGCATTCTGGTTTTGACTGTGGTGCTGCTATTGCCCCTGGGATGGTATAACCTTCATGGCCGCCAGTGCTTCCGCAACCCTCTGCCCATTTGCTTGTGCTTGAAGAGCAACTGAGTGCTCTGGAGAGCCAAGGAAATGACAAGCTTCTATCATTTGAGTTAAAGTAGGTTCTGTCTCAGGTGGTAAAGAGTGCAGAACCTTCTTGCATTCTGGGTTGGCATTGGAGACAGCCAGCTTTCTAAGCAACTCCTCTTTGGCCCTTTCTTGTAGAATTTGTCTATCTAGTGTAAGTTTGAGTCTGTCAATAAATTTCATGTAGGATTCACTAGGCCTTTGTTTGATGTCCACAAAGTCCAGGCTAGGGGTACTGCCATCAGGTACTTGCCTCAACGCTTTCTTAGCTGTATCTTTGATGTAATTTAGGACAGGCCTAGGGAGATTTACTGCTTGCTCATTGGGCTGTGTGTATGCCCCTTCACCCATCAGCTGATCTAGTGTCAATCCAGCCTGTGCTTGGACCCCCTCATAATCTTGCAGCAATTGGTTCATAATCTTGAAGTAATTGGTTTAACAGTCTCTTCCATCCCCCTTCCCATAGGGTGTATTTGGTTGGGGACAACAGCATTGTCATCATGTATTTTACATCATGCCGTGTCAGCACATGCAGAGAAGGTAGCTCTGATCAGATTATTAAAATAAGGTGGCTCCCACCCATATTGTCTTGCAGCCTTGCATAGTTCCTTCATTTCCCTATATGCTAGAGGCTCCATATTGGGTTAGCTCCTCTCCCTCAGTGAACCACTGGAAAGGCAGTGAATTTTGAGACCAATTCCCAGTCCTGTTCCTCCACCACTGCTTTCCGTACCTTTTCCCAAGGGTCTTAGGTGTTACCGGATCTGAAGGGGCTAAGGTCTTCTTCGGATGATGAGAAGGAAGAGGAAGGTTAGGAGGAGGAATGACCTGACACAAGGAAAATCTTTTTATTTTTAGAATGGTAATGGTAGAACTGGTGTTTGTCTTCTGGCATGGGTTTAATGGGTGCCGCCATGTTGAAGGCCACTTCCAGAATCCCTGTAGATGTAGTTCTGTCTTCCCCATTGGGGGTGTGGCATGATGCAGAGGAGGCACAGCCTGAGGCATGGTCTGAGCTGGGAGGGGTGGAGCCTGAGGTTGGGGTGCTGCCCAATGCAGAGGAGGCATAGACCAGAGAGGGAGGGGTGGAACCGAGGGCGGAACACTAGAGATGACTGGCAGTTTGATTAAATGAGGTAACTTGTAATCAGTTAGTGGGCGTGAAGTTAATATGGGGGTTGGTGAGATTAAAGGAGGAGGGATGAGGAGAAAACTCAGGAATGGGCGGGATGGAGCGGGAAAGGTCCAAGATGGCATGGCCTTTGCCATCTTGAGCCCTGAGCAGAGGAGCTGGAGGCAGACACAGGGCAGCAGAGTAATAAGGCAAACAAATGCTTCCTCCAAGCCACTGGCAGTATTGGCCCTGTATGCAAATCTGGGGTAGTCCAAGGGGCAAGAGGGGGGCATGAAATGATGGGAGTTACAGGCTGCATGAGGTCCCACGTCTGTGATGGGATCCAATCTCGTGTCCCACTCACAGGGTTAGAAGGGTTAGGGGCAATCCCATGTCAGGACGTGGTCTTAGGGTTGGAATCTAGTCGCTTTTCTTCAGCTTTCAGGGTCTCAAGTATCACACGGACGGCAGGCAACATGCGGGGTGCTAGAAGGTCTCTTCTAGTAGTCAGGTCGTAAAGTCTGATCCCCACTGAGTCCCAGAATGCTGAGGTAAAGATATTACAGTCCATGCCACTTCCTGCAGGGCTGCAGTGCAGTGGCAGGAAATTTGCTCAATATTCATTTTATAAGGATGTTCAGTTTGTGTTTTCCAACCTCCTTTCCATGGTCTGCTAAAAGTACTTTATATCATCCATATATGTCCCTCTCTATTGTGGATAGCTTTAACCCCATCCTGCAGAGCAGCAGAACTTGGATTGGGGTGGGATATGCCCTCCTGGTTAGGGAAGGGTGATGGGGTAAACGATCTCTTTCCACTCACCTGCCTCTTGCAGGTACTGCGGGTCGACTGGTCCAACTCCGAAGGTTGCTGGAAACTTTTCAATTCGCATCAGGCCTGACGAATTTATAATCCACAGTGGAGAGTAAGGTCCTACTGGTTGGCCTCCTGCAAAACCAATCCCAACATGGCCCCTCAATATGAGGAAATGTTGTTGTTCGGGCGTTGAATATCACAGTCCGGCTTGCTGCTATACCGAGACTTGGTCTGGCTAGGGAAGTGGGTGGTGAATATAGAGGGACGGGAACAATGGAGTTGCCCTAAAAATAGAGAACCTTAATGGATAAAATAACAATCGTAGAAACCGCACAATCTAAGGGGCAACATCCAAAGACCTGGGGGTGTGGTGAACGTAACAATATATAGGGATATCTGTAAGAGACAGTCCGAAGTTTCCCTGATCTACCTCACGACCATCACAAGATCAGAGACTAAGACCCTGAGGACCCCACTAGCTCTGGACAGGACTTCTGGCCTGGTCGAGGTGGATGCTTGCCAAGCAACTGTTTGCAGGCATTCTTGCCATGGTACACTGCTTTCAAACAGGCAGTAGCTGGGAAAGCTGTGTTTTTACAACTACTTCTCAGAGCAACGGGCCTCTGCACACAATAGGCCATAAATCTCCCCACCTTTTGGCCAAAGGCCACTTGCTTTGGAAAAAGACTATACAAGTGACTTTCTGGAAGAAACCTTGGAGATCTCCCTGCAGAAGACACGTCTCTTGGCCGGACCACGAGGACATTGTGTCTATTGGCCAGACCACGAGTACGCGTCCCATCTGTTGGTAGCTATTCCCAATCCCCCTCTTTGTCTCTCTCTCTCTTTACTTTGTTTCCTTTATATGTCTCCCCTCTATCACAAAAACTGAGTTGTTGGCACTCAATAAAGGTGCACTACTGTTTGCTGTTGAATAAAACTTTAGTCCCTTGTTGTGTGTCTTTTGCACCCCGAGGTCAAATGAACCATCACGACTCCCGCTTGTGTTGAGCGGATCGTGACAGTATCTGAGGGCAAAGGTCCAATCATGAACGCAAACTAGTAGCATGCCCTTATATGTGACAGATCCCAAACCAACTGAGAACAAGAACCAGAAATATGACCTATTATAGAATAACTCCATTAACATACCAACTCCCCTGGTCTCAGGTTGATGCTTCTTGCATATGTAGGTGAAGCCACTCTCCTGTCCATCCCCACCAGACCAATTTCCACACTGTATATATCTACTAGTAGTCTTTGTTTTTATTCCTGTGTAGTGTCAGTTTGTTTTAAATCTTATGTATGTTCGTTTTATGCCTATTAAATAAATAATTCATTCTATAATAGACCAAATCAGCCATTATTAAAGAACTTTTGAATGAGAGTGGGTTTTGAGGTGCTGGCCATCTCAATAAAGCTATGCCTGCTGCCAGAGGCCTGAGCAAAAGACAAGGACTTATCTAAACCCCCACATCCATTCATAAACATCCCCNCTGGGAGTATCATGATGGGTGAGACCCAGCCTGGGATTTTTGAGACAGTTGAGGGCGAGGTGTGGTTGCTTCCTTCTGGTGGGGTAATTTGTCTCTGGGGCCATACAGTGCCTCTAGTTAGAGATCCTGTTACCTTATGGTTTTTACCTGTTTATTTTTTTCTTCTCCTTCCACACTGTGACTGGGCTTGCTGGCTTGCTTCTCTGCTTTTCTGCTGCTTGGGAGCCCACAACCAGTGTGTGCTGTGCTGGGAGCCTGTTGTCCCCCACTGGGGCTGCCCCATCTGTGCAGCTTGACCCCGAGACCAGCCATTGCTGGTGAACTATCCAGGGGAGTGATTCCAATCTGGCCCTGCTGTTCTCTGCTTCTGCTTCAGGGCTTCTTGCTACATTTTAACCCAGCATCTGGACATCCCGTGGCTTCTGGTATGGCCCTGGAGTCTTTACTACACTTTGTTTGTCAGCCCGGGTGTGCCCGCCTCTGCCGTTACAGCTTGCTGCTCTGAGATTCCTGCTACAGCCCATTTTGCCATCCGGAGGGACACTGAGACCAGCTGCCCCTGTGGGTTTGTAAGGGAAACCCCTTTTCTGTCTCTCCCACTGGCTCTCCCACCATTATGGCGTGGAAAGAGGTAGCTGAGTTCGCACCACAGCGCCCCCTGCATTCACAAGGGAATCATGGCACCTGCCCTGCCCAGCCGGGAGCCAACAGTGCCCCTTCTGCCGCTGACTGTAACTACACCCAAGGGGAAAGCTCTTGACAGCTGAGAGAAGGCTGTTATTGGATTTCTAGTTTTGTTTTGAAACACTGATATTAGAAAAATTAAGATTTTAGTTAAACTTAAATAATTGATTGATTGTCTGTCATCTTATGTTTGCTCAGCTGTGCTTACAATGGGAAAAGACGAAACTAGTAAGCAAGCCTGAAGAAACACGAACAATCGCAACCAAAAACCCATTCTTTGAAGACTGGAATATCCCCAAAAATCATTTGTATTGTCATTAATAGAAAAGGTCAGGGCGAGGAAGACTCGCCTTACTTCCTCCTTCTAAGACCCCTCCCCACAAAAACGACCCCAGACTTAATTCAAGAAGCCAACCACACATGCTTAATAGCCATTCAAGCTAATTACCATAGGAAGCAGGGGATGGGAGGGGCTGGTATTGTGAATATGTATTTGTTTGAACCTTTTGTCAATAAATAGACTCTGTGACCACCTGTAATTTTGCAGTGCGTATTAGGGGGCTACCCCACGTTTTGCCCAGCGCTGAAATAAACATACACTTTCTAACTTTAAATTGTTAGAGAGTTTTTTTTGTCTGTCACAGTTGAGTATCGGTGTTAGACCAATACTCATATTTTGGTAAATCAGTTTGTTGTTGCTGCCATTGTTGTTTGCCTTGTTATACATATATATAAGCAAAAAGCTGTTATTCCTTTTCCCATATCTTTGCCTGAAAGCTCCATAATTTCAAAGTTATAATAATTCAGAGGCAAGGGGGTCACATTTTCCATTCCAAGGGAGGTTCCCATCTTCTGTGGCAGACACCTGTCTTTCAAAACAAGACAAAGGGAAAGTGGACACAAATGCCTTTTGTAGGATACTTCATCCTTTGGATGGGCACTCATGATCTGAGTGGTCCAGAAGGAAACCTGCAGCATCTTCCAGCTCCCTTCTCTGGCTGTCACCACACAGCTCCCCAGTCTATGCTCTACTCAAAATGCAAAGAAAGAGCAAATTGCTTCCTCTTTCTTCCATCTCCCTGCCCTATCAAGTTCCAACCAGGCTTTTCTTGACACATTGGTACACTGAGCAGTGCTCCAAGGTGCAGGGTTTTCCCTTTATCTGGTTACTACTGTGAGCAGTTGTCCTTTGCCCTCAGTCCCAGGCACGTTCAACTCTTTTGGTGAAACACAGTCTTTAACTATAGTTCAAAGTGTGAGCAATCAATTCTTGAACTAGAGCATACTGATTCATCACTGCATGTACTGCAGGGCTATGGATAGCTAAGTCTGGAAAATTACCTATTAGAGACATTGCAACACTGAAGTGTCATTGCTTACTTGGAGGAAAAGATAGGCAGAAAAGGACAACAGTTCCAGCTGCTGACCACTGCAGGATGATGCATCAGCCCCATTATTATTCAGGGTTTAATGTATACCATCTAAACTTCAATTTTCCATCTTTCATGCCACTCAAAATTCAGCTTAAAGGCACTCTTGACACAGTGTTTACCTTAATCAAAACAGAGATCCATCTGCCTTTCAGCACACAGCTTGTGAAAGGATGTTGCTTATGAAACAGCTCAAATTATCTGAGAGCAACTGCCTATGTTTTTATCACAAGTGAGTCCCAGGAAGGCAGTAGGAAGTAGAATAGAAAAATTTTTTAAAAATGCATGCACTAAATTTTTGAAATTAAAGAATCTGCTGGAGAAGGTAATTGAGCTTGGGCAGGCAAACTTTCTTTACTGTCCTTCATTAGCATGTTCAGTCTTGGTAGCATCATCACCTGAAGAGGCACTGGAATTGTTGTGATGGGTATGGTACCCTCGTGAAAGAAAAAGACAGTTGAGTACTCTTCAAGGTCAGAGAAGGAATGGAGCATCTCCTACAACTCTTACTTGAGAGTTAGTGATTAAAAAAGGAAAGGGGGGGGCATGTTCTTATATTAGTTCACTATTATTTTTAAGGAAAGAATTTACTCTTTCTTTATTTTTTCAAAAGAAAAATTTTTAGAAATATCATGGGGTAATCCAGTACCAGCCATGAGAAACACAGCCCCCTTAACTTGATGCCTTGGGTCTTAGCTTTTATATTTTATAGATTCTCTGCTGCCTGGTGTGTAACTGAAACTTCATATTAGCTGTTAGTAAGATCTCTTCACAGGGTAGTGAGACAAAAAAATCCTTTCCCAGTTAGAGAATCAAGGACAACCATTACCCAAAAAGCATAAACAACAGGGAAAGGAAGGGGGAAAGCCAGGGGGTTGAGACTTCATAACCTGAAGCTGTCATTGGACAATTGACCACAATATGTAGATGAAACAAAACTTATAAAATTGTAAAAATTTGTGACCTGGATCCGTCTTGGATTCATCCTGGGTGTAGCCCCAGCCATGCTCTTGCACTGCCCAAGGTGTATCCTTTCAATAAATACCTATTTGATTCCTTTTGCTCTGTCTAGTCTCGGTTCCAGATCAGCCTTTCTAGGCATCAAACTCACTACAAATAAAATGTTGTACTCTCTCACCCAGCTCTTTGATTTTTTTGTGTATTGTGCTGATTTTGCATGACCTGGTTTTTAGTAGCTGGGGGCCACAGATGTGCCTTCTGTGAGAAGCTGCTAGAAGCTTCCTCCATGTCCAGCACAGCCAATTCCTGATGGCTAAGGCTGACTAAGGCTGGGCCAATTAGTGATGAATGTAACACCTCTGTGATAACATATTTAAGAAGAAAATCAAAACAAAGTGGGGCACAGTTTTAATTCCAGTCAGAGAAGAGGAGGAGGTGAGAACGTGAGAGGAACAATATGCAGACACCAAGGTCAGTGAAGAAGGAGGGGAAGGATATGTTTTGGGTGCCAGAGTCAAGATTCCTCTGCAGGCAGTGGTGTGGACCATGGTGAAGCAGGTTGTCCCCCTGCAGCCCATGGAGGTCCATGGGGAATACAGAGATCCACCTTCAGCCCATGCTGGAGTGTTTCAGTGAGAACACAATTTAAGAATACCATTCCTGAAACATAACATTCCTGCATAGTGCAGTGAAGATTAATGGAATTTAGGCTCTCTATGTCAGTTCAACTATATAATGAGTGAGGAAAAAAGGAATATACTAATATGGATGCAGATTTGAACCTTTCTGAAGTCTGTAACAATTCAGATCCAGGATTCCAGTCAAGGTTTCTTTGTACATCAAGTTTAACTAATTAGCACCCCCACTTTCCCTCCCATCCCAAAAGTAAAGTGAAGTACAGTTTATTTGGGAAAACTGTACATATTGTTGCATGTATACATATCACAGCCTAATTTTCCCTGGACATGTATATGTCATTAATACTAACCTCCCAGAATACTACAACTGGAACAAGATCAATTTTTTAACAGATCCTAATACCTCCATGTAGAATTAATTTGACTGTAGTTTGATCTAATTGCTTCAAAGACATTTAATAAGACAATATCTGGCTTAAGCAAATACAAGCCATGCAACTCAGGTCAAACCTAGCTCATCACTATCTCATGTACAGTAATTTCACAACCATAAGGCGCACTGGACTATAAGGCGCACATCCTGGAGTCGGCAAATTTCGCAACTTTGTACATTATATAAGGCGCACCGGACTATAAGGTGCACTTTTTTTTGCCGCGAAGATCCGTACTGCGCCCAACAAAGTAACTAATTAGTAACGGAATCCCGCGATCGTGGAGTTTACTGGCAGGTGCTCAATTTGCAAACATTTTTCACAGATTGGTGTAGCCTTTAAACACAGCCCCAAGCGCCCTCCCCGTGCGCAGGGTTCGGCACTCCTGCCCGCCCCGGCTGGCGAGGTGGAGCTCGGGGTGGCCACGGCTCACACCTCGGGGTTGCTGCGGTTCAGGGCGGCTCGGGACTGCCCGGTCCCTCTCTCCCTATGCGGCTGCTGCTGGCTGGGGGCTGGTCGGTGCCACCCAGCCCACGCGGCTCAGCGCTCCCGTGGCGCCGCCCTCCCTCACGGCTCGGCTCACGGTTTGCACTTTTTTTTTATGCAGAGAGAAGCTGCGCCGCGTGCAACAAAGTAACGAATTACTGGCAGGTGCTCAATTTGCAAACATTTTTCACAGATTGGTGTAGCCTTTAAACGCAGCCCCAGGTGCCCTCCCCCTGCCGCGGCACTCCCGGGGCCGGCACTGGCTCCCTCCCTCCCCGTGCCACTGCCAGGGCCGGGGCCAACAGCAGCTCCCTCTTTGCCTGCGCGGCTCCTGCCGGCTGCGGCCGCCCACTCCCGCCCCCCCCTCGCAACTCAGCGCTCCCGTGGTTCAGCCCCCCCATTGCGGCTCACACTTCCGGGTTGGTAAATTTTGCAACTTTGTCCATTATATAAGGTGCACCGGACTATAAGGCGCACTTCCGGGTTCAGGGGAAAATATTAGTCAAAAAGGTGCACCTTATATTCGTGAAATTACTGTAATTGAACACCATATTGGAAGTTGGAATACTGCTGGGAAGAGGTATTATAGGAAGTGGTGAGTTTTGAATTTAGAAAAAAACACCATGAGGACAATAAAGAGCAAGTCAGCCCTAAGACTATGGTCCTTATATTGTCAACCTTGTGTGCAGCACTCTTTTAATAATCTGGAAATGGAGTTTTTTCTTACTGATTGTCCTTTCTTTTACACAGACTGTTTTTTTTTTCTCTGTTATTCTGTACTTTACTTCTTTGAGTACATAATAGCAGCACTGCCAAATAAAACATGATCAAAATAGCAATCTCCAAGCATCTGGGGATGAATATTAAAACCAAAACTACATTACTACATTTATTCCACTAAAACAGAGGTGCGAGGTTAAGCTACAGAAACTCACGATTGACCAAAACAACAGTACATTTCTGCTTCATAGGTGAGGAATGGTTTGCACATGAATGTAACTATCACCTAACTTCCTTTTCCAGGCTTTCACTTGTTTAATCTAAATCAGATTAATTTAATTAAAGCAAAAAAAAAAAAGGTAAACATTTTGTTTTCTTGGAATGTTTTGTTATTTTTGTTTAGGAGAAAAGAGGTAGGATAAATAAAACCCCTCTTTTATACTAACCTATATGAAGAAAACCAATAGGTCATAAACAAAGACTTCAGACTTCATTCAAGGGAAATAATTCAGAAAACACTTTAAAAGATGTTTAGGTACAGTAATTTCACAATTTTGACTAAAATTTTGCTCCCAACCCGGAAACGCGGCTTACACTCAGGAGTGGCCAATATATGAAAAAAGTTCGGAAATTTCCCAACCCGGAAGTGCAAGCCAAGGTGCCGAGCCGAGCACCTGCCAGTAAAACCCAGGATTGTGTGATTGTTACAAATTGGTTACTCTGTTGCACGGCAGGTGGAGGCGGACTCCTTGCCGCAGGCAGCACCAGGGGGATGAGGCGGGGGGCTCCCTCCTGCCGGCCCAGGGAGAAGGCAAGGGGCTCCGTGCCTCCCTCGCGCTGCCATCGTGAATGCAAGCGAGCTCCGTGCCTCCCTCCCACCAGCACTGCGGGGCAGCACTGGGCCAGGGCGAGTGATCCCGCGATTCTGTTACTAATTCATTACTTTGTTGCATGTGGGTCCTCCCTGCGAACAAAAGTGCAGCTTATATTCCGGTGCGGCTTATACATGGACAAAGACCTAAACGTTGCTGACACCCAGACGTGCGGCTTATAATCAGGTGCGGTTTGTAATCGTGAAATTAGTGTATATATAAATGGACTCTGCTTTTCAAAAGTATTTATACAAAAATTAAGACAACTGCTAATTCTCAAGTGCTATAATTATAAAAATGTAACCTGTTTTTCAAGTCAGTTCAGCCAAAACTTATTTCAGTTCATTTATATTACTGAACATCCCTGAAAATTTGTAATTACTAAACTAATGAATCTCAGTGGAGTGTTAAATCAGACAACTGGAAATGGAGATATAAATCTGAAGATAAACTAAATCAGCAATCAACAAGGACCAGATCAGTTAAAAAATAAAAAAATGTTCTAGCCATACTGCTTGTATTCATATCATCTTAATAAATTTTAATTTTATTTTTATTATGTTAGTTCTTTAAATTTGCATTCAAAGTAATGTTTTATACAAAAAAGCCCCCAAAACCAACCTCACTGTAATAATTATTTTGGAAAGGGGATTTAGTGGTGTATTTTTGTATATATGCTTAACTTCCAAGTGATGTACTACTGGGCTTCCAAATAGATAAATTATGTTTAACATGTCTCAGTAACTGCAGCTATAGAGAAAGAATAGAAAAAAGGAAACTTGAATTAATATATCAAGTGAAACCAGACATAACGGAATGCTGAAACCAGCTAACCAAGGACACTTGGTGAAACATCCAAGGCCAGAAGAAGGCGCAAACAAGGCCAACCATCAATATAAAGTGCTAATTTGGGTAGAAGGTAATTCTGGTGGGGGAGATCGTTACCACTGAATCACAATCACCAACCCAAGAAACCCACCAACTCAAAAGAAGACTGAGCATACAGACGAATTAGCATAAGAAGTGAGAGAATAATTTAACCAATAGAAAGTAGACTACTAATTAATGAGAAAACTATGCAACTTGTTGTCAATGAACACTGGTGCCTTTGTATGATAAAATGTATAAAAGGGAAAAATTTTGATAGCCATGCCGCTGACTTTGTGGATTTGCCATCCAGTGCCCCTTTCTGTACAGAACTGTGAATAAATCAAATACCTTAACTGTGTGTGGATTGACTTCTTGCACACCAGGTGATAGAACCTGTTTTAGGACAACAGTAGTCCATGCCAAGTAGTTGCCATTTTCAGAGGAAGTGTGAATACATTTGAGTTCTCCTTTTTCAGATAACATTTGTGTTGGGGGTTGGGGGGGGGGGCTTTACTCTCCGTCTTTTGTGGAGAATTTTTCCCATTATCATGTTAAGGGAGTCTGCCAGGTGACTCCCTCAGCTTTTAATTGGTCAAGACAAAAGGGATGGGTGGATGCTGTCTCGTTGGCTGAATCGCTGGAGGGGGTTTTGGGGGGTCTGGGTGGCTGGTCGTTTTTTTCTGGCTCGGGACACTCTTGCCGGTCCGAATGCTGAGGAGAGAGGTTTTTCTCTGTGCTCAGATTTGCCGTAAAGCCCTGCACTGCTACAGTCTCCTGCTTCTGAGACCACCACTGAGAACCAAGACCAAAAAGGTGAGCGGAGTCTTCCTTCACCCTTCTCCCACCTGGGATACGATCCTGCTGCCTCCACCTCCACCTCCCTGCTCCTGCTGCTGCATCCACGGCTGCGAGGGGCCCGCCTCGCTCTTCCCCCAGGACCGTGTGGAGAAGAAGAGTATCTGCGACTGGAAAAAAGGGACTGAAATTAAGTTTTGTTCTGTTTTGTTGCTGATTTTTTCATAGCTGATGTTGTTCTTGATTGTGTTATAGGTATATCAGTAAAGAACTCTTATTCCTAAACCCATACCTTTGCCTGAGAGCCCCTTAATTTCCAAATTATAGTAAACTGGGAGGGAGGGGATTTTCACTCTCCATTTTAGGAAAAGCTCTTGCCTTTTTTCTGGTAGTACCTGTCCCCAAAACCAGGACAATTTGTCATAAGACAGTGCTTGCTGTGCAAACTGAATGGGAGCTGATTTTTTTCCAGTCAATAATCAGTTTGATAATAAGTTCCTGTTATGGGCATCAATCCTTCATTCATTCAATCACAAAAATGTGACTTATTACAAAAGGGAAAATAGTCTAAAGGCACAGAATCATGTGGCTGCTCTACTAGGAATCTGTAAACAAAGAATCACTTTAATATAAGAAATCCAAATCTAGGAAAGTAAAAAGACATTTGAAGTCGGCTTTTAGCTAGCCAACTTCCTTAAAGATTCAAACAGTTTTGAGGTCTACAAAGTATGGACTAAGATAACATATTTCAAAAAGCAATAAGGCAAATATTATACTCATTATTTTTAAAAAGTTACAGTGGTAGTATAGGCATACACAATATAAATTGGTTACATGTGGTACTGTTTCTACTACATAGTCCTATAACTGTTTCCTTTCTACATGATCAGAGATTAAATGAAGATTACAGGTTAACACAAAACCACCCTTGTACCACAATCTACCACTGCCAACAGTTTTTCAGCAACAGCAATGTTTACTCTGCTTGTTGAGTCACATTCATACTGCGGAAAGTCCACAAATCAAAGTTGAGAGATTAAACACTGTCATACTTGTGAAGAGCTTCCTCTAGCTTTTGTGTCACTTTTTGAAAAAAGACTACAGTAATTTCACGAATATAAGCCGCACGGACTATAAGCCGCATCTCTGGGTATTGGCAAACATTTCGTTTTTTGTCCTTAAATA
>PYHW01010142.1:18197-32690 GCA_013186435.1 Turdus rufiventris
GATTTTCACTATCCATTTCTTGAAAGAAAAAGCTCTCGCCTTTTCCTTTTTCTTGCAATACTGTCCCTTTAAACCAGGACACTAACTTCTAGCTTTTAATTATTTTCAGCAAGGCCTATATATCCATCTGCTTTCTAAATAACTAACTTTTAACTAAAATAGTAATTTCTCTAAGATTAATGTTTCACCCCTGCTGGATCATGGGGTCCCTCCCACGGGAGACAGTTCTCTAAGAACATCTGCAGTGTGAGTCCATCTCATGAGCAGTAGCTCCCTGTAACCTGCTGCAATGTGATTTCCTCCCACAGGCAAACAGTCCTCCCAAAACTGCTGTGGCATAGGTCACTCTTCCACAGGATGCAATCCTTAAATGACAGGCAGTTCTAGCCTAGGAGCAGGGCTCATCTCTCCATAGGGCTCCCACAGGATCACAGCCTCCTCCCACGAATCCACCTGGGAATCCATCTGGCATTGGAACCTCCCCCAAGGACTGCAAGTGGATGTCTACATTCCCCATGGATCCCCATGGGCTGCAGGGGGACAGCCTGCTTCACCGTGGTCCTCAGCACAGCCTACAGAGGCATCTTGGCTCTGGTGCCTGGAGCACCTCCTCCCCCTCCTTCTTCACTGACCTTGGTGTCTGCATAGTTGTTTGTCTCACATATTCTCATTTTGCTCTTTTCTGTCTGAAAAGTAAAACTGTGCCACAATCTTTGTTTTGATTTCTTCTTACATATGTTATTGCAGAGGCCTTGCCACCGTTTCTAATTGGCCCAGCCTTGGCAAGCAGCATGTCCATCTTCAGAGGCATCAGGGATTGGCGCTGCCAGGCATGGTGGAAGCTTCTAGCAGCTTCTCACAGAAGCCATCTCTGTGGCTCCCCCTCTACCAGAAACCAGACCATGCAAACCCAATACAGTATGCCAGCAGTGAAAAAACATGAAAGCACTAGAGAACTAGTCAGATCAATTTAAGCTTATATAAACACCAGAAAAATAGCCTTATTTAGAAACTGGACTTTGTGGAACATCACATTTCACAATTTTTGTGAAATATAAAAATATCTGAATACACAAAATCTTGCTTATACACCATTCTGCTTTTATACTGCAGGTATCCAAAATTAATTATTGATTTGTAGATAATCTAAAAGTTTATTTTAAAGTTGTAGAGATCCAGGTAGAGCTAAAACAAGCTTGTAAGAGCTAGAAGAAACCCCTAACAAAATAACTAATAGCCTTCCTTGTCCAAATAGCTTATTAAAGCATATACATCTTACAAAGCCAAACTATCACCCAAATTAGATTCACTTAAAGCAGTAAAGCAGACTCATCTAGTGAGACATAGAGGAGTCTTAGACATTTGTGTCTCAATTTCCCATAAAAGCAACTTCTTTGCCTTAAATATCACATATTTTATTCATATAACTGAAACTAGTCAGACCAATAAAGCTTTTACCTTCTCACAAAGTGTTAGTAATATGGCAATTTTCACAACCTTTATGATCACACTTAAGTTACAGTAATTTCACGATTACAAGCCGCATTGACTATAAGCCGCATCTCCGGGTGTCTGCAACATTTTCTTCTTTGTTCATACACAAGCCGCACCTGATTATAAGCAGCTCTGTTGTTCGCAGTGAGGACCCGCTTGCAACAAAGTTGCCAAATAGTAACAGAATCGCAGGATCGGGGGGGTTGCTGGCTTGGCTCGGGCCGTGACAGCTCGGCCCGCTTGGGGCTGCGTACGGGGCCAGGTGGCCCAGCTCGGTGCTGCCGCTCGGCAGGGCAGCTCGGGGCCAGCCGCAGCTGCCGCCGCCACTGGGCTCGCTAGCCCTGGCCCAGCACTGCCCCGCAGTGGCAGGGGGGCACAGAGACTGCTGGCACCCATGGTGGTGGCGGCAGGAGGGGACAGAAGCCCCCCGCCTCCCCCCGAGCTGTGGGGATGGCAGCACGGAGTCCCTGCCTCCCCTCGAGCCGCGAGGATGGCAGCACGGAGCCCCCACCTCCCCCTGAGCTGCGGGGATGGCAGCACAGAGCCCCCCATCTATCCCCCGGGATGCGGTGCCTGAAGGAGGGAGCCCCCCGCCTCCCTCCCCCCCGTGCTGCCGGTACAGAGCCCGGATCCACCCGCTGTGAAACAGAGTAACCAATTTGTAACAATCGCGTAAACCCGGGTTTTACTGGCAGGTGCTTGGCTCGGCACCTTGGCTTGCACTTCCGGGGTTGGAAATGTAGAAAATTATTCACATACTAGCCGCTCCTGACTGTAAGCCGCATTTCCGGGGTTGGAGCAAAATTTTAGTCAAAATGGTGCTGCTTGTAATCGTGAAATTACTGTACTTGTTCCTTCAACTATTTGTAAGGTCTTAACTAATTTTCTCCTTTCACATTGCATTTCTTAACATACATGGAGGGTTGACCCTGGCTGGATGCCAGATGCCCACCAAAGCTGCCCTATCACTCCCCTCCTTGGCTGGACAGGGAAGAAAAACTATAACAAAAGGCTCCTGTGTGGACATAAAGAAAGGGAGAGATCAGCCATATATTATTTTCATGGGCAAAACAGACTTGACTTGGGGAAATTATTGAATTTATTACCAATAAAAATCAGAGCAGGATAATGACCAATAAACTCGAAAGTTAAAACACCCCTGCCTCTCCCTGTGAGGGACTGGAATGTTAATGGCTCAAACAATCAGGGTGCAAGTTGAGGATGTGCAAAATAATTGCCCAGGTGCAGAGGGTGAGCATACTCACCACCTCAGGCTGCAGCTGAGTGTTGAAAAACATAAGGGAAGAAACTGATAAGAGGCAAATCCTTCAAGGTGGGATAATGCTTTTTATCATGCCAAAGTCCTTACACAAATGGTTCAGCTGTGAAAACTCCCCTCTGGGAAGCATCACGACATTCACATGTAGCCCAAAAGCAATCACCCCTTCTGATGGGCTATAATTGACTCAATTGCGCTGACCTAAAAGGCAGCTATGGCATCTTCAGAGGTGTCACAAACCATCAAAGACTCAAAAAGTGTCCCATGATCGACAGCATTCCATCATTGTCTTGGGTTACATTACAGGATGTGATAAAAGGTATCTATTCTATCACCATCTGTTGAGGGTGGGGGCAGTGATCCTTATCTCCGTGGGAGATATTCTGCTAATGGACCATCCATTGAAAACAGGTGGGGCATTGTTCTTTATCTTTTCACAACCCATCCTTCCTCCAGCTAGTCATTTTCTGCTAATGGCCCATTGAGTTCCACTGTGTGACTGATAAAATTACTTCATCCCATTGGAAGTTGCTCCAGCCTGGGGTAAGAGCCCAACATTTCTTACCAAGGTAAAAACAGAGGGTTTGGGACACTAAGGTAACCCCTTTCTCCACTGGACTCCAGAGGGAATCGGGATTCCTCCACATTACCACTGGACCTCTGGAGGGAAACTGCACCTTGTACAGAACCACTGCTTCAACTGAGCCACATCTGTCACTGCAAGAGGACTGCAGCCATCATTTAATCAGACTGCTACCAACACCCTGCCTGACGGGGTGTCAGGTTGTACTCTGACTTTGTCAGGGTTTGGAGTTTGTTTATTTGTCTTACTGTATTTCTATTTTAATTGCCGTAGTAAAGAACTGTTATTCCTAATTCCCATATCTTTGCCTGAGAGCTGCTTGCTTTCAAAATTAAAATAATTTGGAGGGAGGGGGTTTACATTCTCCATTTCAAAGAGAGGGTCCTGCCTTTCTTAGCAGACATCTGTCCTACAAACTAGGACAGATTTTGGCACCCAACGTGGGTCTCGAGGGCATCGAGTGATAAAAGGAATAACAGTTCTTGAGTAACCTAATTTTTTGTGTGCTGATACAGAAATCTCATTAGGTGGCAATATGTTGTCTAGTTTACCCTGGTTTGGGTGGCACGTGGTTGTGGCTGCATTTTTCCCATTTGTAGGCCCTTATCTAAACATGGGCCCTCTAAGTAAGGCTACTGTGGCTGTTATCCAGTTTGCTTTATGGGTTAACAAGGTGAGGAATTAATGGATTTTTAACTTCCTTTGGAAGGCGGGTACATGGATTCAGGACTATCACATACTAACTGCATGTTTTTGGGTTTCTTTAATAACGGCACCTACTGTGAGGGAATGACAGCAGGGGAAATTTTCTCCCAACCCTTCACCCAGATTTTTGGGTCTACCCCACCACTTTTTGAAAGCTTCAGATCTCCTCTAAATGCTAACGATATTATACAGTGGCTGGTGTTACTGATAGGCTTGTTCTATTTAACATTTAGAGATAAGGAGAGATTAAGCTGGATAACAACCCTGATACCTACTCATGGTGCTGCAGACATTGACCCTGCCCCAGAGACTAGGGATGCTGCCCCAGAGCCTGACCCTGCCCCACAGCTCACCTCAGAAAGGAACCACCTGGAGTGGGTGGGGGTTCTAGTGAAGGAGATACGTGAGATGGGCCAGATGCTGAAGGAGTACCTTTCCCCAGTTGGTGAGAAACCCTCCCCCTGCCCTAAAAAGGGAAAATCCAATTCAGGGTTGCTTCTCTTACATATTCTCACTCCTCTCTCCAGCTGCAGGTTCTCACCACAATTCCCTCCCCCCCCCCTTCTTAAATATGCTATCACAGGGACGCTACCACTGTCACTGATTGGCTCGGCCTTGGCCAGTGGCAGGTCTGTCCTGGAGCTGGCTGGCATTGGGTCTGCCAGACATGAGGGAAGCTTCTAGCTTCATAGAAGCCCCCCTTGTAGCTGCCCTGCCTCCCCCCCCTACCAAAACCTGTCCACGCAGACTCAATAAACCATACTGTGACTACAGTTCACAGACAGGACCCCCTATTCATTGCCTTCAAGAAATGTTTTCCTATCGTATCTACAGTGACACTAGCCAGCAAGCTAACAAAGTTCTCTGCCTATCTTTCAGGAGGATAATCTCCACACTATCTGCTGCAGAAGCAGGTTTGTCTTCTTGTCAGCTGGAATGAACACATGTAGTAAACACCATTAAACAGTAAAAATACAGTTTATCGCCAGTGATGTTATCTTCCTTTCCTCTGCATGTCCATTTATCAAGCAAGTTCTTAAAAGTCTTCCCCCACTGCCCTGACACATCTCTTCAATTCAGATTTGGAACATGAGATTGTGCACAGCAGTGTCTGAGTTTTGTTTATGGGCAGTGTTTTGGGAGGCAATCATGCAGCCCAGCTGCTGTTCTGTTTCTTTTGTTCCTACTTCTCTTATTCCCTTGCCTGCTGTGGCTCATCACCTGCCCATCTCCAGCCCCTCACCAGGCAGTCAGGTAGAATGGAAGGTCAAGGTATGCTCTTACTACGGTATGCTAGTTTGGGCTGGCGTAGTTTTCTTCCCAGTGGCTGGTATGGGGCTGTGTTTTGGATTTGTGCTTGAACACAGGGTTGATAATATAGAGTTGTTTTTGTTATTCCTGAGCAGGGCTTGCACAGAACCTTTTCTGCTTCTCATACTGCCATGCTGGGAAGGAGACTGAAGGTGCATGGTAAAATAAAGAACTTTCATCCAACAGAAAAGTTCTGTTAGACAGAACATTCCTTTATTGCAGCTATGGCCAGGCTGGGGACATATTGGGAATTTATTTGCTATAGACATGTCCAACAAAACAACTATGTCCAGGAGTTTAAATACACTGTATCATTCAAGACGTCCCCACAGCCCCCTCCCAGAGTCTATCCATCTTCTTGCATCATAGATGCCTTCTCAAATTTAGCCTTGATGCTCTTTTGTGGAAAAAGACTGCCATCTAGTGTCTGTTTCCTGATATCATTTTGGGGGTGTGTCAGCTCTTCATCAGCTATCATCTTCACCACTTTATCCTTTAGATGAACTTTCAGTTTGGCAACTTCCAGCACATGCGCATTCCACTTCTGCTGACTCCCAGTTTTCTTATTCTTTTAGTTACCACTAAGACAGTGCATTTCTATTTAGTTAAATGATAACCCAACCCCCCTCTTAGCTAAACAATGCTTTATTGAATTTGTTCTTCTAGCTAAACAATTCTCTGTTAAGTTTTCTGGGGTGTGTAGGTCTATGGAGTAATTTCCTGCAGGTGCAGTTAGGCTACTCAATTTTCCCCAGGTTTTTATCTTGTTCTACTGAAACACAGTTTTAAACTGAAAGTAGCAAAGATAATAAAGTCCAAAAAAACAAAAAATTCCTCAATTACAGTAATTTCACAACTGTAAGGTACACCAGATTATAAGCACACCTCTGGGAGTCGGCAAATTTCCGAACTTTGTCCATATATAAGGCGCACTGGACTATAAGGCACACTTTTTTTTTTTGCAGCAAGGATCTGTGCTGCGCGCAACAAAGTAACGAATTAGTAATGGAATCGCACAATCGCAAGGTTTATTGGCTCAGCTCCGGGCTGGGAGGGCTCGCCCTGCTCGGGGCTGCCGCCAGTGCTGGGCGCCTTTGCCACTCGGCGGGGTTGGCAGCCCGTGCCGCTCGGCGGGGCCGGGCGCCTCTGCTGTGCTGCGGTGCTGGGGGTTGTTGCCGCTCGGCGGCACTGCAGCCCCGCCTGCCCCTGCTAGCCATGGCCCCGCCGGCTCCCCCCACGGCTCTAGCGGCTCGCACTTCTGGGTTGGCAAATTTCCCAACTTTGTCCATATATAAGGTGCACCAGATTATAAGACGCACTTCGGGGTTTCCATCAAAATTTTAGTCAAAAGGGTGAGCCTTATAGTCGTGAAATTACTGTAACTAAAACAGAGTTCCTTGCAAAATTTGGAGGACCACAAGACTGCTAGCTAAATAAGATATAACTCCTTCTCAATGGGAATTTGGGAAGAGACACAGCCTGGACAGGTGACCCAAACTGACCAAAGCAATATTTCAGGCTACATCATGCTCAGTATATAAAGCTGAATGGAAAGGAAGGAAGAGTGAGATATTCAGTTGTACTGTTTGTCTACTCAAGTAATCTCTCCTGCATATGGTTGAACACCTGCCTGCCCATGGGAAGCAGGGAATGAATTCCTTGCTTTGCTTTTGCTTGTGTGTGCAGCTTTTGTTTTCTCTATTAAACTGTCTTTATCTCAACCCATGAGTTTTCTAGCTTTTTCCCCTCCAATTGTCTCCCTGATCCCACTGGTGAGGGAGTGAGCAAGTGGTTGTGTGGAACTTGGCTGCTGGCTGGGGTTAAACCACCAGGAAGTTAAAATACCCTATGATTTGGCAGACTTAGGGAAAAAATGCTTTTTGTATTTTTGAAATGAGGGTTGTGCCTTGCATTATAAATAAAATCTGTACTTTCTAAAATTCAGATAAGCATGTATGATTTTTCTCTGTACAACTTCTAACAACAACTTGTTAACTTGGCTAGGGGTGTTTTGAATATCAAATACGCAGAAAATATTTTCTCTGTTTTCACTTTCTCTCTACTGTAAAATTAATGTTTTCTCCCTTATTTGCATTTAAGCTGCTCTCTTTGTGACAGGTCCTGTCTGCAGCCCTGGTACGAACTCTCAGTTGTGAGTATAAGAAATTCCCCTCTGGTGTGATGCACTTGCAGAAAGACAGTAGAGAAGATTTTCCTTTTCTTTTTTTAAACTGTGGCAGGGAAATTATTAACATGGTTAAGTGTACACTGAAGACTGCATGGCCAAGGATACTGGTATTTGAGTGGCAGAGGCCATACTCTGAAGCTGGTGTGCCAAAGAGCTGCTGGGAGGTCAAGAGAAGTGACTCTCCCCCCGGGCTGTAAGGTGGTGGCAGGGCCTGGCTTCACACCTTCCAGGTCCCCATGGCCCACCAGCATGAAGGCTAAAAGCTTGGCACCAGCTGCTACAGCTGATTGACCTCACCATCTCCAGCCTGGCCCAAAAAAACAAAGAAAAATCTTTTTCACGTGCAGGGGTGCCAGCAGCGGGATCATGCCAGATGATCAGTATTTTCTCCTTCAAGGAGTGAGGAATCTCTGAGGTAGGCACAATTTGAAAAATATTTAATCCCCTCTTCTGCAAAAAGGTCACCTCTTTCAACAAACAAAACCAAGCTTAGCAAAAATGCTCTCTGTGTTCTGTTGGCAGAGCAGAAATCCATGCAAAGCTGTGGAAAACCTAAATTGGGACTTACTGTAAGCCAGATAGATCTGGTTAAATAAACATGACAACTCTTCAATTGTCATGTGGGAAAGAGCTTTAGATGTTCTTTCTAGAATGACAAAATTGGAAATTATCATGAAAGCATAACTAAGTTCTGGAGCATGTATATCCTCCAAATTATTTTACATCAATAAAAGCCATTCATTACCATTATATATTCATGACGTTCACTGTAGTGGGTTGACCTTGGCTGGGTGCCAGGTGCCCACCAGGCCTATTGCTCCCCTTTCCCAATGAGACGGGGAGAGAAAATAAGATGGAAAACCACTAGTAGGCTAAGGCAGTTTACCAAAACAAAAAAAGGGAAAGTTTGTGTGAGCATAAGCAAAGAGAAAAGTTCATCTCTACGTCCCATCAGTGAGTGATATTCAGACACTTCCTGGAAAGCAGGGCTTCAGCATGCATAATGGTTGCTCCAGAAGGCAAACATAGAATAACAAATGCCCCCTCCCCCCCCCTCCCCCCATTCCTCCTCTCTCCCTTAGCTTTTATATCTGAGCTGCTGCCATATGGTTTGGAATAGCCCTTTGGTTAATTTGGGCCAGCTGGCTTAGTTGTGTCCCCTGNGGGGGGGGGAAGGAATGTTAGAGGGACAGTGCTGCTCAGCAGTAGCCAAAACACTGGTGTTCTGGAGCTGCACCTGATTCCAGTGCAGTCTGGTGTGGGAAGACATGGGATTGAGTTGAGCTGTGGACTGTGGGACACGTCTGCAGAAGCACATGGCAACACAGAGAAGCACATGGCATCACAAAGGAGCACATGGTGGCACAGAGAGGCTTGTCTCCACCTGACCTTGTGAGGAGGAGGTGCCAAGCTGCAGACCCCTACAGGAGAGGAGGCTGCCGGATGCAGGCAGATGGGTGAGCAGTGCGTGATCATCCCATAGAAGGACATTAAGAAAGCATATTGCTGATGTGGCAATGTGGGATAGGTCATATAGTGAGAAATACCATGTAAGGAAATACTGTGCCTTGAAAAAGTGTATAAAACCAGCTCGTTTCTTTGAATAAATGATTCAGATTCCCTGCCAGTCTGAGTCTATGTCTTGGTCACTCACAGTCTGTATAAAGCCATGGCAAATAGTGGGGCTATGTTTCTATCCCTGAGGCACTCAGTTCCAGGTGTACTGGACAATCTCCAAGTGAAAGCAAATTGTGGTCTGCACTCTGCTGCCAGAGGGACTGAGAAAAATGCATTAGTGATATCAATTGTGTCACCATTTGACTGCCTTTGACTTCAGTTCATATTGAAGTTCCAACATGGCTGGTACAGCAGCACTCAGAGGCGTCATGACTTCATTCAGGCCCTGATAGTCTACTGTCAGCCTCCAATCCTCATTTAACTTCTGCACTGGCCATATGGGGCTGTTGAAGGGTGAGTGGGTCCTGCTGATCACTCCTTGGCTCTCCAGTAGATGAATTAGTTCATGGATGGGAGTTACAGAGTCTCAGTTGGTGCAATATTGCCACCAGTGCACTGTCCTGGTGGCAACTGACACTTGCTGGTCTTCAACTTGCAGCAATCCCATAATGAAAGGATCTTCTGAGAGGCCAGGCAGGGTGGATAACTGTTTGGTTTTCTCTGTATTCACTGTAGCTACACCAAAAGCCTATCAACACAACACCCACTTGTATCCTCTCCTAAGGTAATTGATGCCAAGGATACAAGGGGCCTCAGGGCCAGTCACAATGGGGTGCTTTTTCCACTTGTCCCCTATTAGATTCACCTCAGCCTCTAATACAGGCAACTCCTGGCCTCCCCCTGTCACTCCAGAGATCCAGATGGGTTATGCACTCCTGTGCCTTGATGGCATCAGTGTATACTGTGCCGCAGTATCTACTAAAACTTTATACTTCCGAGGATCTGATGTGTCAGGCTATCGAATCCACACAGTCCAGTACACCCAGTCATCCTTTTCCTCCTCCTGGCTGAAGGCAGGGACCCTCTATTCCTGTTTCTGGTCAGAGTATTCACTGTATGACCTTTGTGATGCCAGACGAGAAGTCTCCTCACCAGGGTTAACGGAAGTGATTCAGTTCCTTTATGTCTGGGAGATCACTAATTGCCTTCTTGTATCTCTATGGCAACTACACTGAGAGTCTTCTTGGGTGGCCCCTTCTTAACAGATCTCTTCTGTCTCAGTTTATGGACATGGGCTTCCAGTTTAAAGGTGGATTCACCATCCCAATTCCTCATGTCCTCCTCCTACTCACGCAGAAAGAACCAGAGTTTGCCACATGACCTGCGCTTGGGGCTTCCCTTCCCTCTGATCAGGGTAGGAGAGGAGCTATCTCTTAGGCTGCCCCTAAAACCTGGCATCCTGGCTAGTAGGGATGAGAAAGTACCCAGACTTTCTTCTACATTTTGGAGCCAGGAGGATGCAATCTCTAGAGTTAGTAAATCCATTTGTGGACAATACAATGATACCAAGCTGCTGGAATATGAGGCAGGGGTGTTTTGAACCACCTTCCTCCACATGGCCATTGTGCAAGGAACATCCTCTGGCTCTTTAGAGACACTCATTCTTTAGATCACTATAGACGATTCCAAACACTGCTAATTCTCTCAAGTACTAGATGCCTTCATCTGCAGTGGTCCACTTTCCTGGGGAGTTCACAAGGTCTTGAATGGATATCTTGCCCTCATGCTTGAAAGGAGCCATCTCCAGGCACTGCAAATTGCTACTTCTTTTCCAATTCCTTTTTCAGTTTCCCGATCTCTAGCAAGGGGTCCCAGCTGTTTGGCTTCATGACCTTCTAACTGGCTGACTGTCAGCCCCGTTATCCCAGCATTGAAGCAGCCAGGCAGAAATCTGCTAACCTCACTAGCAACTGTTATCTTTTTGCAAGTCTTGAAGTTCTGATGAGGTCAGGGACCGATTAACTTCAGTTTCCTGTTTGATTTGCCTCACTCCTTTTGATTTCTTTGTTGAAGGACCTGCTTCTTCATCTAACCCCTCTTTTCCACCATCCTCTCCTACTTCTTCCTCCCTTACTAATTGATGTTATGGGCCTGTAACTTGCCTTGTCCATTTTATTTATTTATTTTTTTTTGTTTTCACTATGTCCTGGTTTAGGGCAAATTTGGGAGGAAACTGCAAAGGGGTCCCTCTAGAAAGCAGATTCAAGTGGCCCCTCCCCCAACTGGTTCGGTGTTGGGAGGTTTTGTTCCCTTACTTTGCCTCCTCTTTGGAGAATTTTTCCCATTATTATGCTAAGGAAACCTGCCAGAATGGCAACCCCAGCTTTTGATTGCTCAAGACAAAGGGATGGGCGGGAGCTGTCTCCCTCCCTCAATCGCTGGCAGGGTTTGGGGGGTCTGAGACACTGCTCAGTTTTTTTTTTTCTTCTGATACACACCATCTGAACACAGAGGAGAGAGGTTCTCTGCAGTCGGATTTGCTCTGCACCCTGCTCCGCTCAAGCTTCCCACCTCTGAGAACACCGCTGAGCATGGGGACCCAAACGGTGAGTGGGGATCCTTTCTCCACCCTTCTCCCACCTGGGACCTGGCACTGCCACTGCTTCCTCCGCCTCCCTGCTCTCGCCTGCTGCCGCTGCTGCTGCGCGAGCCCTGCCCTGGTCTCCACAGAGACCGTGCGGAGGAAAAAAGTGTCTGCGACTGGAAAAGGGACTGGAACTGAGTTATTTGCTCTGTTTTGTCACTGATCTTCATTGTTGATGTTGTTTATGTTTGTCTTGTGGATATATTAGTAAAGAACTGTTATTCCTAAGCCCATATCTTTGCCTGAGACCCCCTTAATTTGCAAATAATAATAAATTGCAGGAAGGGGATCTTCACTCTCCACTTCAGGAGGAACTCCTGCCTTTTTCTTGGCAATGCCTGTCCTCCAAACCAGGACATTAGGGAAAAGACTTCCTTGGAGAAAAGTGGAAAAAACTGTTTCTTTAACAGACAAAGTATTCACAAGCACAGAAAATGAATAATATTAAACAATAAAACCTCTTGCTTTTCTGAAGAGATGGCAAATTCAGAAAGTCCTTTTCATGGAGTGTAACTCGGCTCGCTCAGTCTCTTATCAGTCCCTCCTGCACTGGAAAATGCCGCATCCCGGGCCCCAGTGAGCCACAGGTGTGAGCTCCCGGGTTTTTTCTGCCTTTTCAGTCCAGAGCAGGTTTGAACAGTTCCAAGTAAAAGAAAAGCCAGAGTCCGAGGAAGTTCTCTGCCTCAGCTACCTAAAAACTAACTAAAAGCAAAGGAGAGCTCCCTCCCGTTGTGTGTGCAGCAGACAACACAGTCTGAGGAAAAAAAAAATAAAATAAAAATAAAAGCTGGGGAGCAAGTGCAGTTTCTGAAAAATAACTGCATGCTTCTTCTTTCCCCCTTTACTCTCAGAACCAGTCTTAAAGGTGCAGAACTTATTCCTGGGCTAAACAGATGAATGGGGATACTATTCATAATCATAAAGTCACCCCAGAACACACTACTGTGGAAATTACTGTAGTTGCTGTGGTTTGAGTCCCTGTCTCAGCCATAGTGTTGTCAAAAGTAGTTTGGGTTCCTGCCTCAACTACAGTCCTCTGAGACTACTGAACTGTGGGCCGGAGGCACAGGCCAGACCCCAGTAAAGGGCAAAAAGCTGCTGGTTTTCATTGGAGTAGGTGAGACACCCTTTTATCCGTTGATGGGTCAGTTTGTCAGGGTTGATTACCTGTTCAGGTGCAGTCCCAGGTAATGGGAGGTGATAACTGCCCTAGAAACCTGCCCAAATCCTTCCACACACCCTTCTACTGAGGAACTAGACACCTCAGGGAAGATTTCAATATCTTCTCACCTAAAGTTTGTTTTCTCCTACACCAGGATGACACCAGATTCCATGAATTCCATAGTGTACCAACAGCATTAGCTAATATTGTTAACAGTATTAAACAGTTTACATATGTAAGCTGTGATGAGCAAGAACCATGGAAGACTGCATTACAAAAGCATTCACATCAATCTGGAGCAGGGAGGAGGAGATGGATTCCCTCATTGTCCACAGAGGATATCTGCCCCAGCCTAACAAGGCTGCCAATGTAAGGGCAAAGCACAGATACGTTGTGTGTTACATGTTCCCAAACTCAGCAAAATAAAGCCATAAGCAGTGCAGCTGACAAACTCTGTGTTGCACACAGGAGCTTGCTAGTTGATAACTAGTATTTACTATAGCCTGATATATATATATATATATATATATATATAACTGCCTTTATCTCTGCCCACCTTGGCCACCAAAAAAGACTGTAGTGGGTCGATCTTGGCTGGATGCCAAGTCCACACCAAACTGGTTTATCACTTCCTTTCCCGGTGGGACAGGGGAGCAAATAAGATGGAAAACCATTTACTAAAGAAAAAAAGGAACAAAGTTTGCACATGAATAAGTAGAGGGGAAAAATTTAATCTCTACTTCCCATCAGCGAGTGATGTTCAGACACTTCCCAGGAAGCAGGACTTCAGCATGTGTAGCAGTTGCTCCAGAAGGCAAACATTATACAATAATGAATACCCCCTGTTCCTCCTCCCTCCCTTAGGTTTTATATCTGAGCTGGGACATCATATGGTTTGGAATAGCCCTTTGGTTAATTTGGGTCAGCTGGCCTAGTTGTGTCTCCTCCTAGGATCTTGTCCATTCCCAGCCTCTTGATGAGGTAGGGAAAAATCTTGAGAGACAGTGCTGATACTGTGCCAGCGCTGCTCATCAATAGCCAAAACACACTGGTGTGTTATCAGTACCTTTCCAGCTACCAATGCAAAGCACAGCACTGTGAGGGCTGCTAAGGGAAAATGAACTCTCATTCAGACCCAATACAAACACTAAACCATTAACCACTAAATGCATTGTGCATTTTTTGTCATTAAAAAAGAAATAGAAAATTTTATAATTACTGAAGAGAATTCAAGGGGGAAACTTGAAACCAATAATACTGCTCTCTTAATGCATATAGATTCATACTGATCCTATACTAGAATTTCCTTTAAAACCTAGGCAGACTACAACTGGAAGTCAGCAATGTATGACAAGAGCTTATACATATGCTTAAGCAGAAATTTGCTTGTGTTTTTGAAGTGCCTTAAATGAAGTGTTGAATTATTAGTGAAACAATTAACCTTAACTTAATTGAAGGAAAAATTTAGCTTATTTTAAGTCTATCAAAGAACCTTGCCAAAGCACACATAAAAACGCCAATGTGCTTTATTTAAAAAACAATGATTATTTGTTCTAAAATGTCATTTTTTAATTTGTTCAGTGTTATAAATGAATAACCGAATCAAGCCAAATTAAATAGTAAAACAGCATTTTTTATTTTTGCGACCGAAAATACGATCCTGGGAAGC
>PYHW01010142.1:51807-63245 GCA_013186435.1 Turdus rufiventris
GAGTCAGCAAAACTCGCAACATTGTAGATCAGATAAGGCGCACCCGTCTATAGGGTGCACTTTTTTTTTTGCAGCGAGGCTCCGCCCCAAGCTCTTCCTGCGAGGTTGCTGGCCGAGGCCCCGCCCCCAGCCGGCAGCCATTGGTCCCCGGGCCCGCCAGGACCCGACAGGGGTGGCGCCGCGGGCCCCTGGGCCTGCCTCCATCCGGCAGCCATGGGTCCCCGAGCCCGCATGGACCCGGGAGGGGGGAGGGTGCCGCGGGCCCCTGGGCCTGCCTCCACCCGGCAGTCACGGGCCCCCGAGCCCACATGGACCCGGGAGAGGGGGGTGCCGCGGGCCCCCGGGCCTGCTTCCATCCAGCAGCCACGGGCCCCCGAGCATGCATGGACCCGGGAGAGGGGGGTGCCGCGGGCCCCCGAGCCCGCATGGACCCGGGAGAGGGGGCTGCTGCGGGCCCCCGGGCCTGCTTCCATCTGGCAGCCACGGGCCCCCGAGCATGCATGGACCCAGGAGAGGGGGGTGCCGCGGGTGCCCAGGCCCGCCCAGACCCGCGAGGAGCGGTGACGCGGACCCCCGGGCCTGCCTCCACCCAGCAGCCATTAGCCCCCGGGCCCGCCAGGACCCGACAGGGGTGGCGCCGCGGGCCCCCGGGCCTGCATCCATCCGGCAGCCACGGGCCCTCGAGCCCGCATGGACCCGGGAGAGGGGGGTGTTGCGGGCCCCCGAGCCCGCATGGACCCGGGAGAGGGGGGTGCCGCGGGCCCCTGAGCCCGCATGGACCTGGGAGAGGGGGGTGCCGCGGGCCCCCGAGCCCGCATGGACCCGGGAGTTAAAAGGGCGCGCCTTATAGTCGTGAAATTACTGTAATCCTTATCAGTCACTGGGAGAAATAAGTACTTATTGGGCTGAACTGGGAAACAGAGAAATTACATGGAAAGCCCCTGATGGAATATACTGGGTATGTGGGAAGAAGGCATACAGTGAGTTACCAGAAAAATTGAAAGGATCATGCACCCTGGGGATGATTCAGCCTGTTTTCTTTACCCTGCCGAGATTTGACAGTGGGTTGTTGGGGGGCACCTCTCTACGAGATCTTGAATAGGGAAAAGAGGGAATTGAAAAGGAAACTTCCTGATGTGGATGGCAGCCAAACTTGGGGAGGGGAAGAATGGCCTGCTGAAAGGATAATAGAATATTATGGCCTTGCAACATGGGCACAGGATGGAAATTGAGGATACAGAACTCTGGTTTACCTGTTAGACAGACTGATAAGGCTGCAGGCAGTAGTAGAGATTGTGTAAAACCACACTTCGGATGCCCTCGATTTATTGGCCAAACGGCATTCCCAGATGTGGGCTTTTGTGTATCAGAACAGAATAGCATTGGATTATTTATTAGCTGAAGAAGGGGGAGTCTGTGGAAAGTCCAATGAATCAGAATGCTGTATAGAAATTGACGATTATGGAGAAACTATCAGGGGGCTTGCTGCAGAAATAAAAGGGTAGCACATGTGCCCATACAGAAATGAAATTCCATTCTCCAGACATCTTGGTGGGATCAATTATTTGAGGGGGCATGGTGGAAAAAGTTCGTGGTTTTTTACTCTGCTCGGTAACTGGAATTATCTTTCTACCTTGTCTGATACAATATTTTCTTAGGTTGATGCACTCAGTAGTGCAAGGTATGCAAACAGCAGCCATGCCTATGGATCCAGAACTTGCTTCCAGGCTAGGGGGCAATAGAACGTCCAAAATAATGAAATTGGGAGAGAAAGAGGTGAAGACCAATGCAGTAGAGGCACTAGCAAAATTTGAGGAAAAGATAAAAAGGGATAACTTCACTTATCAAGATTGTCAGGAAGAATCACTAGAAGAGTGGGATAGTAGTGGAGAATCGGAGGAAGATTAAGGGAAAGGGAACACAAATTACAGTAATTTCATGACCATAATGTACACCGGACTATAAGGCGCAGCCCCCGGAGTCGGCAAAATTTGCAACATAGTAGATCAGATAAGGCGCACTCGGTGTCCTAGAATTACAGTTTTTATGTAGGTAAGAAAGGCTTGGCTCTCCACGCTGCCTGGAGCAACTCCCAATGGGATGAAGTAATTTTATCAGACACACAGTGGGACTCAATGGGCCATTAGCAGAAGATAACTCCCTGGAGGAAGGATGGGGGGTGCAAAGATAAAGAACAATGCCCTGCTGTTTTCAATGGATGGCCCGTAAACAGAGTATCTCCCACAGAGATAAAGATCACTGCCTCACCTGGTCACAACAGAGACATGATAGAATAGATACTTTGATCACATCCTGTATTGTAACCCAAGACACTTTGTCAGTGTCTGGGGTTTGTTTTGGCTGCGGTTCAGGTCGTGGCTTGCACATCTGGGTTGGCAAATTTCCGAACTTTGTCTGTATATAAGGTGCTCTGGAATATAAGGCGCACTTCGGGGTTTGGACCAAAATTTTAGTCAAAAGGGTATGACGTATAGTCGTGAAATTACTGCAATTGCCATCCAGCCCTGACAATGACCTCTGAAAATTAGTGATTTCACCCTTTGGGGATGCCTGTTAGAAGACCTACATCAGCACCTCTTTAACCTCTAACTGATTAATGCCCTTGGGAAAATGATTTGGATTACCTAAGGGTATGAGTGTTTACAGGGTTAGGCTGTCTCGTCTAGGAGAACCCGTACTCCATACATCACAAGGAGGTTTATACAGTGCACAATTCCCATTTCAAGAGACTGTTCTTGCTTTGGACTGGGCACACTTGGATTCTAGCCAAATACAGTAATTTCATGACCATAAGGCACACCGGACTATAAGGCGCACTTTTTTTTTGCCTCGAAGATCCGTGCCTCACACAACAAAGTAATGAATTAGTAACGGAAACCCGTGATCGTGGAGTTTACTGGCAGGTGCTCAATTTGGAAACATTTTTCACAGATTGGCGTAGGCTTTCAAAGGCAGCCCCAGGCGCCCTCCCCGTGCAGTGGGCCCTGGCACTCCTGCCTACCCCCGGTGCCGACTGACGCTGCTCGGCGTAGCCGCGGGACCGCCTCCCCCTTGCGGCTCCATGCTGCTGCAGTGCTGTTCCCCCTCGCAGCTCCGCGGAGCAGCCATGCCGCCTGTCCCTTGTTCGGCTCGGCAGCGCAGCTGCCTGTCCCTTGCTCCGCTTGGCGCACCGCGGCCCCGCCTGCCCCTATCAGCTATGGCTTGCTGACCCCGCACTGCGTCGTGGGGAGGGGCCGCCCTCGGCTTGGGGGCGGTGCGGGCCAGGGCTGCCCTCTGTTCGGGTGGCAGTGCGGGGCGGGGCCGCCCTTGGCTCGGGCTGCCGCGCACAACAAAGTAACGAAGTAGTAACACCTCCCTGCCCATGCTGCTCCCGGTGCCTGGGGCCGCCCGGGGCCGCCCCCTACCTTCCTGCCCGTGCTGCTCCCTGTGCCTGGGGTCGCCCCCTGCCTTCCTGCCCGTGCTGCTCCCTGTGCCTGGGGCCACTCGGGGACGCCCCCTGCCTTCCTGCCCGTGCTGCTCCCTGTGCCTGGGGCCACTCGGGGACACCCCCTACCTTTCTGCCCACGCTGCTCCCAGCGCTTGGGGCCACCCCCTGCCTTCCTGCCTGTGCTGCTCCCTGTGCTTGGGGCTGTCCCCCGCCTCCCTGCCCGCGCTGCTCCTGGCGCCTGGAGCCGGCTGCGGCTGCCCCCCCATCACTACTCGTCGCTCCCACGGCACTGCTCCCCCTCGCGGCTCTCACTTCCGGGGTGGCAAATGTCGCAACGTTGTAGATCATATAAGGCGCACCGGACTATAAGGCGCACTTCCAGGTTCGGGGAAAAATTTTAGTCAAAAGGGTGCGCCTTATAGTAGTGAAATTGCTGTAGTTACTGCCTTTGAGCAGGAACTTGGTGCAGGACTAGTCCTCCCCTTTCCTTGTTTAATCTGTCATACTGGGCATCATCAAGCTTGGGTTAAATGCAAATGTGTTGAATGTGGGATACTGTAGTACTGTGCATCTCATAAAAGGCAAGGTGCTTGCTGTCACTGTGATCCAACGAGACGCAGTAGACATAATGCACCAATTCAACAGTTAATGTGTAGGTATAAGTTTGGTTTACCTGAACAATTGGAAATTACTCCAGAGCAGTGGCTTACTGCCACTGAGAATAAGGAAAAACAATGACTTCCCAAATATTATGGTATTTAATGGGAATGGTTTCTACTGCTCAGAGCTGGCCTGTTAACTAACCAAAAACAAATATCTGGGTAACCTTAGCAAATGTTACAGGGCAAGATACATTGTGTTTGGCCACTGCATCCCCTGATAATCCTTTTTCAACCTGCCTTGTTTCTCTGCCCCTAGACAATTGGCCTTGCCTGCCTCAGGCAAGTACAATGTTGTAAAACATCAATCACACTGACACCTGGGACCAATGGACCCCTTATCTTTCCCTGTCATCCCTTCACCCTCAAGAGTTAGAACTTTTGGGCTCAGTGAAAATGGATTTTTGAATACGGTTTAATTATTCTGGGAAAAACCAGTCTAAGGGTTGGGAATGTTTCCCCTCGCCACCCTGTGTATAAAAATGCGAGTGCTTGGTGCAATTATACATCTGGGATAATTTCTTGCTCCACCAATTCTCCTTTACTTTTACCTCCTGGAGTATTTTTAGTCTATGGGGATAGAGGCAGGCCTGCCATCCCATCGCATATTAAAGGAGGACCATGTAGCCTTGGGCGATTATCCCTGTAAACCTCAAACAAGTCCATGATTTTTCAACATAAATATCCCTCTAGAATCAAGAGAACCTTACACGTTTTTGACAAAGCTTGTGATGACCAGCTTGATTTTTGGTCTAGGGGACAGGGGAGGACAGCATCGTTTTTTACCCCTGGTGTAACAACAGCAAAAGTCTTAGGTTTACTTAACCGATTAGGCTTTTGGCTAGCTAAACAAACTAATGCTACATCTGTAGCATTAACAGGACCTTTAACTGATGCTGATTCTTTTAGATATGCTACTTTGCAAAATAGAGAAGCAAAACATTTTTTGCTTTTAGCACAGCGACATGGGTGTGACAAATTCGGTGGAATGTGTTGCCTTAACCTTTCTGACAACTCCCAGCCCATCTATGCCAGCATTCAAGCCCTGAAAGAAGGTGTAAACAAACTGCAAGTAGATGATGGGTATGACTGGCAAAGTCGACCCCTGGGAGATTGGGGACTCACTGGCTGGGTTAGGAACTTGGTTAAAGTACAGTAATTTCACTATTACAAGCCACACCATTTTGACTAAAATTTTGCTCCCACCCTGGCTTACACTCAGGGGCTGCTAATATGTGAATATTTTTCTGACATTTCCAACCCCGGAAGTGCCAGCCAGGGTGCTGAGCCAAGCACCTGCCAATAAAACCCAGGTTTACGCGATTGTTACAAATTGGTTACTCTGTTTCGTGGCAGGTGGAGCCGGGCTCCGTGCCTGCAGCGTGGGGGGTAGGGAAGGCAGGGAACTCCCTCCTTTAGGCAGCGCAACCCGGGGGAGAGACGGGGGGCTTGGTGCTGCCATCCCCGCGGCCCGGGGGGAGGTGGGGGGGCTTCGACCCTCACCTGCTGCCACCACCGCGGGAGCAGGGGGGGCTCCTTCCCCTCCCGCTACCACCGCCGTGGTTGCCAGCGGGCTCCTTCCCCTCCTGCTGCCGCAGGTGCCGGCAGGCTCCGTGCCCCCCTGCCACTGCAGAGCAGTGCCGGTCTGGGGCGAGCGAGCCCAGCGGCAGCAACGGCCCACCCCGAGTGGCCCTGCCGAGCGGCAGTGCCGAGCTGGGCCACCTGGCCCCGTCGGCAGCCCAGAGCAGGCAGAGCCCACACGGCCCGAGCCGAGCCGGTAAACCCCCCCGATCCCGCGATTCTGTTACTATTTGGCAACTTTGTTGCACGCGGGTCCTCACTGCAATCGACAGAGTGGCTTATAATCAGGTGCGGCTTGTGTATGAACAAAGAACAAAATGTTGCCAACACCCGGAGATGCGGCTTATAGTCAGTGTGGCTTGTAATCGTGAAATTACTGTAGGTTTATATGCATTAGGCATTATATTATGCATTGTAGTAGATATTCCTTATATTTTACAGTGTGCCAAATTTTTAATAGACAAGTCACTTAAGAGTGTATTTTTAAGTGAAAGAAATGGGGGAAATGTGGCAACTGTAAATGGGACTTATAGTACTCTAGATTTTAATTAACATATGCAGTTTGAAAACCAAGATGCCTTGGCAAGAGCAAACAGAATTTTGAAGATTACAAGATTGGATCAAGACTGGTGACCGGAAAGAAGATTTAAGTAAGTAGAAATACAAAGTTTGTTTGTGTGATGTTTAACTAAATGAATGCAGTAAAAAATTATTACCCTGCTATCGCGGCGGGGAGCTGTGGGGGAGGTGCCGTGATAGTCTCTGGTAAAGCGTCCTGAAAAGGACGTCTGTGAATCACAGGCAGGTCCTTGCTCCCGGGCGGAGTGACCAGCTCTTTTGTGAGGCTCCGCTTGGACCGACGCAGGAGAAAGAGACGGGAGCCGCGTTTGGAAGTTCCAAGGCGAAGTTTATTGGTCTTCTTCCTCAGAGGGGTCCAGGGATGCATGAGCTCGGGGAGGCTGAGGGAGCAGGGGTTCATATAGGGTATGAAACTGACGGTCCAGGGGTGGTACAAAGGGGGGAGTCCAATAGAGTACAACAGATTAACATAAAACAGAGGGGAATATTGGGGATAATTTTTTCATAACCACTATGAAGAGGGAGTGCTTAAGGGCATTCCCTCCAGGGGAGTGGGGCAATTTCAGTCCCTGGTGGGCCATTGGCCTCCACAACTCCCCTTTATTTATTAAGAAGGCTTCCCCAACTGCCCTTTTGATACAGTGCATAAAACAGGAAAGCATGAATAACACAACAAGGATGATAACAAAAATCCATAAAAAACTTTTCACCAGGGGTAGTCCCCACCCTTTAAGTTCCCATTGTCCAAGGAGGTCATTAAAGCCATCGGTGATTGTTTCTTCATTTTGGATGTCTTTGACTTGTTCCTTGAGCACTTGGATGCTCTTAGAGATGGATTCTGCGTGCGATGATAGATTGAAGCAGCAAAGTCCTTCAAATTCTTGACAGCTGTGTTCATGGACTAAGAGGAGGAAATCAATTGCAGCTCGATTTTGTAGGGTGGCATGCCTGGTGGTTTCTTCGTCTCGGAGGAGGTCACTAAGCACCTTTGATGTTGTGTTGGCCTGCTTACTAAGCCAGCATCCTTTGTGATTAAGTTCACCTAGAGCCTTTGAAGCTGCCACCCATGGGAGGAATAGTGAAGAGGCAAATCTTTTGCCTTTTGACCAGTTCACTACTGTGGGATCACAATTTTCATCAAATGGTGTTTGATTTTTTTTGGCGTGCAAATTCTCTTTTGTCCTTCCAATTTTGGAGAAGTGTTGTGTTTGGGGTGAGGGTAGTAAGCTGACCAAGGGTGCATGGATCACCTCCGAGACATGAGGGGATTCATGCCCACGCTCGGTCTCCACAAATAAGGAAGACACCTTTGGGAAGTGTTCAGGGAGAGAAGGAAGCAGAAGTTTTGGGCTCTGTTTCTGAAATGTGATTGCACCAATTAGTCGAATTATAGCTATTTTTGGTTGGCTAGATGTCCTGGGGCCAGGAGGAAGGATTCCAAAAAGAGAAGTTAACACAGTAACTGACCTTTGCAGACCCCAACAAATCCAATTCTTGTGGCTCTCCCTGGGAGGGCGGAAGTACTTCCGCCCACTTTTTCCCTTGTTCAGAAGGGTGAAGCCACTGTTCCCAGGTGCCCGCTGTTCTGGGCAACTTCTCCAAAGAGGGGCCATCACCAGGCGTGAAAGGGATCCCTACCAGGCAGGTTGAAAGTGGGTTGTTGATGGAGCCAATGGACAGGCACAGGTCTTGTTGTTGGAGGGACTTTGCCAGGGTGACCCACACATTTTGACTGGGCTGTGGGATGATCCAGCCGAGTGCACGCTGTGTGGTGAAGAGCATCCACATAATTGCAAGGATAACAGCGAGGTGAGCTGTTGTAACCCTGTACCCAAGATGTATTAAGAATGGTATGTCCCTGTAACCCCTGTAACCCCTGTAAAACCTATGGACTGACCCTCTTCTATCTTATTGGCAAGAAGCCACGTTTCTCCTCCCCTTTTCCTGACCCTAGAAAAGACCCCAGACTTTGGGAAACTTCTTCTTTTTCCCCTGGAAGCCATGAAGAAGTAAAGAAGGAAAACCCCTGGGAAAGAGCCTCGTTATATCTTAATCCTGTTTTACATGATACCATCTCAGGCTTACCCTGAAAAATTATAAGAGTGCGGGCCTAGCCCCAGGTTTTTTATCAACTGGCTCTCCAACGTGGGTTCTTTTTCATTAGAGTCCATGTGAGAGACTGTGAATCCTATTTACAGGGTTCAGAAAGCCGAAGGATTGCAGTTACTCTAAAAGCAAAACAAAAAAACCTGCTTTTACAGTAGTTTCAGCTTACAGGGATGAAGCCGGGAATTCGCCTTAGCCCAAAAGGTGAACGGCTTCTGAACAGGAACTGAAAATCCACAGTTTTTACAGCCCCAGGCATTCACTGGAGAAGGGTAAGTAAATATAAGTGTTTGTGTAACAGCGGGGTGCCGAGAGGGAAGCTCGGATTGCACTTGTGGCCGGCCAGGGGCTTGGAGCTGTGCAGAGCTCAGGAGACGAGCAGGCGAAGGAGGGCATGTGGACCGCCCCAGCAGCCAGTGGGGTGTCCGGTGGGGGGAGGGAAAGACAAACGCCGGCAGCTTTCTCCCTCCTCCCTGCAGTGGCAAGAAAAAAGCCCCCCGCATTTTTCTGTGTTTTAACTGTGGATTAAGGTAGATATAAGAGTACAGTAATTTCAAACCATAAGGTGCACTGGATTATAAGGCGCACCTCTGGGAGTCGGCAAATTTTGCAACTTTGTACATTATATAAGACGCACCAGACTGTAAGGCGCACTTTTTTTTTTTTGTAGTGAGGAGCTGCGCCGGGTGCAACAAAGTAACAAAATAGTAACGGAATCACGCGATCGCAGGGTTTACTGGCAGGTGCTCAATTTGCAAACATTTTTCACAGATTGACGTAGCCTTTAAATGCAGCTCCAGGCGCCCTCCCCGTGCTGCGAGATTCGGCACTTCTGCCTACCTGCGGCGCCAGCTGGCGAGGTGCAGCTCAGGGTGGCCGCGGCTCGTAGCGGTCCAAAGCGACTCAGGGCTGCCCGCAGTCCGGGTTGGCTCAGGGTGGCCGCGACTCGCGGCTTCTGTGGCCACCCGCTCCCTCCCTCCCCGTGCGGCTCGCACGGGACCAGTGCTGCCTCCCTCTCTCCCTGCATGGCGGCCAGTGCCGGCCCCGCCTCCCTCTCTCCCCGCGCGGCTCGCATGGGGACCGATGCCGCCTCCCTGCACGGCGGCCGGGGCTGGCACTGGGTCCCTCCCTCCCCACGCAGCTTCTGCCAGATGTGGCCACCCACTCCCGCCCCCCCATTGCGACTCAGTGCTCCTGCGGCACCGCCCCCCCATTGCGGCTCACACTTCCAGGTTGGCAAATTTCGCATCTTTGTCCATTATATACGGTACACAGGACTATAAGGCGCACTTCCGGGTTTGGGGGAAAATTTTAGTCAAAAGGGTGTGCCTTGTAGTCGTGAAATTACTGTAAATTGATAAAGATGGGTTTACAGCAATCTTCTCTTCAAAAGAGCATGATTTTCCAGATTAGGGAAATCCTGAATTCTGGAGTTATAATCTCTAACAAAAATGTCCTGGGGTGACATTATGGTGGCTTGTATCCTCAATCGTGTGTTCTGTTTAAATGAAGGTTTGTTTTGTCTACTTATCAGTTGGCTCCCCTCCCCCATCGTCTGTGCTTGGGAGGCTAGGGCTGGCTCGCTTTGCTTGTTTTTTGCTTTGCTTTTGCTTAGCTTTGCTTGCTTTGCTTTGCTTGCTAGCTTTAGTTTTGCTGGCTTTTGCTTATTAGTTAGGCAGCGCAATCTCTTTCCCTGGACTGTTTTTTTGTTCTTTCCCCCCTTCCCTTTCGGTATACCCTTCTGAACCTGTTTGGACTGGACCTGGAACACCGAGGAACACCGGGACTCTGCAATTTGAGATCTGCAGTAATTCCCAGCGCCAGAGACTGATACCACTCGCAGGAGAGATTTTCTGAGTTTGTCACCCTCTCACACCGGTGAAAGAGTTTTTTTGTCATCTGGGGTTGTTCATTTTCTTCTCTTGTGTTGGGAAGTGTTTTGTTTGGTTAATAAACAGGTTTTTTCCACTTTTCCTCTGAGGAAATTCTTCCCGAACCCGGTGGTGGGGGGAGGAGTCTTGGGGGGTTTGTTTTTTCTGGGGGCTCCTCCTGGAAGTTTTCCCTAAATTTGCCCTTAACTAGGACAAAAAGATTAGTAAATTTTGCAAATTGGCTGTCTGTGCAAAAATCAGATCTTAATTTGGAAGATATGAATTCGGTTCTATTTTGGAATGAAATTGAAGATTTATTAACATTAAAAGTGAAAAATGGAGATGAAAAAGTCTCTGTATTCCTCCCAATATTTTTACAAATTAGGAAATTTTTACTTCAAACAGAAAACAACAGACAGCAACAGCAAAGCACCTCGGATTCCCTTTCACTTTCTTTAAAATCCACTAACCTGGGGCTGGAGGAGACTCATGGGTCCCAGAATCCTCCCCAGTATCCAGGATGCGATGATTTTTCAAAAATGGTCAGCAGTTCTTCCCTATATCCTTCTCTTCCTATTGTATTCCCTTCAGAGCAGAGTTCAGACTCCCCTTCCCCTCAGGGCACCGTCAACGTGGCTGATCCTAAGGGGCCTGGGGGGAAGATCCAACATGGCTCTGGCCACATGGCTTGTCCCCGGGGGTCTGCAGATAATAGCAGTCACATGTTATTCCCTCCATCCCATAATCCCTTTTTCCCTCTGGTTCCAGCCCTAAATCCATTCCTGCCCCCATCCTGCAAACCTGTCCCAATGTGTAACCTTGGTTTCCATGCCTAACCCTCCCTGGCTCAGGTTACAGATTCCTGTCCCCCAAGCTACCAGGGAGAGGTGTGGGCCAGGGCCCAGCCTCTGCAGAGGGAAAAGATAAACAAATCACAGAGCCCAAAGGGGGGTATTTCCCAGCTCCGATACTCTAAACCTGGAAGGAAATGATATACCAATAATTGCTCCTGTGGTTTATCTTGGTAGGAGAAATGGAATAAGAACTTACCAACCTTTATCTTATCAAGATAAAAAGGAAATTTGTAAGGTTCAAAGAGTGTTTGGCAGAAACAGTGAGATATTTAAAGGGTTTTTAAAAGCTACATTTAGTTCAAATGAGATGGTACCCAATGATATTAAGGATTTGTTCAGA
>PYHW01010142.1:66653-78615 GCA_013186435.1 Turdus rufiventris
TCCCAGTTTTGTTCGCCTCAAATATGTTCATGTAAGCATTGACACATATTCAGGTGCGGTTTATGCCTCTGCCCACGCAGAAGAAAGAACTGTGCATGCCAAACAACACTTAGTGCAAGCCTTTTCAGTGCTGGGGATCCCTAAGGAAATCAAAACTGATAATGGCCCAGTGTATGTGTCTAAGGAGTTCCTGGAATTTGTCCAGCAGTGGGGAGTGGAACATAGGACTGGCATCCCCCACTCCCCCACAGTCCAAGCTGTGATTGAGCATGCACATCAGATGCTCAAGTAGGTTCTGGCTAGATAGGGCAGTTAAACTGTGTGGATGTCTCCAAGGCAGAAGCTCTGTAAATCCCTGTTTACTATTAGATTTCTTAATTGTTCATTCGAAAACATGAATCCACCTGTGGTACGTCACTTTAACAGTGGTAAAAACTTCAGTTTATCCCAGCAGCCACCAGTCTTGATTAGGGACCCAGAAACCTGGGAAACCAAAGGTCCCTATGAGCTTGTTACCTGGGACGGTGGTTATGCATGCATATCCACCCCCTGAGGCCCTCGGTGGATTCCCCAGAAGTGGGTGAAACCTTTTGCCCCCAGACATCCAGCTCCAGATAAAGGGGATGGGAAGCAAGTGGCAGTTGCTCCAAAAAGAAGACGCCGCCGGAAAGATGAAAGAAAATCTTCATAGAGGACTACATTCTCGCAGACACAAAGACTTTTAACATGTTTTAAAAATGTTTGTTTTTCCTTTTAGAGAAAACCTACTTCCCACTCAACCCCATGATGGACCCCATTGTTGGGGGTTGGGGGAGATTTTACTCTTTCCCTCGGGGGAGAAATTTTTCCCATTAGCATGTTAAAGAAACCTGGCCGGGGAACTCCCTGGCTTCTAATTATTCAAGACAAAAGAGAGGGGTGGGGATGGATAGCAGTGAGTTGCTTTGTCCTTGCAAGGGGTCACTCACTCGCTGGCCGCTGGCCCAAACGCGGAGGAGAGATGTTCTTTTTCTCTGTGGTGGCACCAGGCCCTGCACTCTGACACTGCTACAGCTTCCTGCTTCTGAGAACAGCACTGAGAACCGGGATGCAAAAGGATATGGAGCTTTTTCCTTCACCCTTCTCCCACCTGGGACCCCCCTGCTGCTACCGCTTGCCTGCTCCTGCAGTTGCCGCAACTGAGAGAAGGCCGCTCTGCCCTGCTCCACTGGGACTGTGTGGAGGAGGAGGGCATCTGACTGGGAGAAAGGACTGAGACCGAGTTTCGTTCTGTTTTGTCACTGATTTTATTTTTCATAGCTTATGTTGTTCTTGTTTGTCTTGTTGATATATCAGGAAAGAACTGTTATTCCTAAACCCATACCTCTTGCCTGAGAGGCCCTTAATTTCCAAATTACAGTAAACTGGGAGGGAGGGGATTTTCTCTGTCCATTTTGGGAAAAAGCTCTTGCCTTTTTTTTTTTTTCTGGCAATACTGTCCTCTAAACCAGGACACCCATCCAAGTTGTCTTCTTGTTAACATTGAACAGTCTGGCAGCTGCATGGATTGTCCCTCAGCCATATGAAAACATCTCGGTGACTCTGGCATAGACACTCCAACAGGAAAACATATGCCTCGCCACTGCAGCAGCAGAAGATCCTATGTCCACCTGCCTGGTAGGAATGCCATTAAAGGCTGGAGAATATTCAGCCAGCTTTAACACACAGATACCCAATGAACTTCCCGAGTCACACAGCATTCAATCATACAAAAATCGTCAGCAGCAAGCTGTAATGAGTAAGAATCCCATAGAGGAGTGGCTGCCAAGTTTGCCCAAAGCAGCTCAGGAACCCCAGGAATTAGTTATTGGTTTCCTACCCAGAACAATACTGCATTCTTTTTATGGTCCTTCCAAAACCTTATAACACCAAAGAGTTCCACAACATACTGCAATATTGTGAGGAATTCACTGCCAAAAGGTGGTGTCATATTCTCAGCCACATTGCAGCAGACAACCCATCTCAATCAAGTCCCAAGGGCCCCCCTAAGGCATTGTTCTTGATTTGTGGAGATCGGGCATGGGCAGGGATCCCTTCTTGGCTGTTTGGAGGGCCATGCACTTCTGGGCATTTGTCCCTGTTGGCACCCAACGAAAGCTTAATTAGCGATTGGACTCACAAAAACAAATCAAACAAATCGGCCAATAAAATCTAAAAAAGAAGTACTGACAATTTGGACCCAAACTGTGATTCTGAAATTTTTCATTGGGCCAAGTCAAAAAGATTTGCTATATCCCTGTTCCTTCTGTGGGTTGCAGCAGCCAAAGCTCTGGGTTAATTGGGTCACCTAGAGCATTGGATAGTCAAACAGGCAAATTTAACATCCACTGCCATCAGCTCCCTCCTGGAAGACAAGGAAATTACCAGGCAGGCCACACTCCAAAGTTGTGCTGCTGTGGACTTCCTCCTGCTGTTGCATGGACATGAGTGCCAGGAATTTGAAGGACTTTGTTGCATGTACCTGACCTCCAAAGCTCCTAACATCCATGCTGCCCTCTGAAATATGAACAGCTTGATCGGACAAGTGAAGAAAGAATCCGAAGATTGGTTCAATTAACTGTTCAAAGACTGGGGACTCACAGGGTGGTGGAGTTCCATAGTTAAAACAATTTTGTTGTTTTTTCTTGTTCTTTTCCTTGTAATAATGGCATTCAGGATCCTATGTTGTTTGATTTTCAAAGCTATTAATGGTCTCATTCCTTCTACCTCAATAGTCAACTACATAGAGATAAAAAGCCTAAAACAGTCTAACTTTCCCGCTAACTGCAAGTGGTGGGCAAAATCATAATCCGAATCAAAATGAACTTATATCTTTCTTTCAACTTTATTAAACAAAAAATGGGGAGCTGTTGTAATTCACTGTTCTAGATACACTGAAAATGATTTATCCCTAGACCCATGTCGTCTTTCCCATAGTGTAACCCCTTTCCTTCCCCTTTCCCTCTGGCCAGATCTGGTTGGCTAGAGTCCAACTCCCTCCACCCCCTCTCCGAGGTTTGAATATCCCCGCATCCCCTGTGTCTGGTCTCTTGCTCCCTGGAGTTCTTCGAGAATAAACCTTGGAACACATCCAGGGGGTTTGAGCCTCCTTAGTCTTGCTCTGTCCATGCCAACTCCCCCCCATCTCTGACTTAGAGATAGCAAAGGCCGGGGAGTGGGGAAAGGGGTGTGGCAATTGGAGGAGGGAAGTTTTCCAAATACTGGCCCATGTCCTTCCATATTCTGTGCCACTCAGTGCTATCCATTCCCAGGGCAGGGCTCCAGACAACTTCCCTAGAAGCCTCCTTCCTGACTCTAAGCATGATGTAGACAATACAAGCCATACAGAGGAAACAGCAGGACTAGAAACAAAATTATGCTGTCCTTAACATCTAGAGCAAACTCAACATTCTCAAAAATTGTTGTAGCAGGCCGGAACAGTGGAGAATGAGGAAAAGGGCTGGAAAAAACAATTCCCTCCTCTTCCCCTCGCAGGCTGGGTCTGAGGAAATAGCAGGCCTGAAAATTCCTGGGAAGCATGGGAGAAAGCAGATTACACTCAATCTGAAAACAGGAAAGTGCCCTCTTTCTTCGAAGCCTGCAAACCTTGAGTAAACTGACAGTCACGCCAACCAATTTTTTACCGGCCTGCAATTGGCTTGCATGCAAAAGAATGAACAGAGATTCTTACACTAAGGGTATAAGTACTGTCTTAATTCTGCAATAAACAGATTCATTTTGCTCTCAGCTTGTGAGTCTCGCATTCATATGCCAACAAATGGCTCCCGATTTACAGGGACTTCATTGCTACTGATGTGATCCAGTCCAGTGATGTATCCTGACTGAATCAAGCAGGCGTATGTTCAGCACCAAGGAGCTCCTTTCGTTGCTGACTATAGAGCAGGTTAGCCTTTTGTGAGCAGTTGGGCAGCATTTCTTATAATGGGGCAAGGTGCAATGAAATCCCAAAAACTGCATAAAGACTGTCTGTTGTGCATCACCAGGGAACCGGGTTATAAACTCCAACTCCAAAGGCTTATCCAATCACTTATATGGGTCAAACAATTTTGTCCCTGGTGCCCATCAAATGGTTCCTATGATCATACTGGCAAAAGGTCAGTGAATGTTTACAAACCAGCCAAATTACTCATCATGATGTCCACCCTGATGATATTATTACTCAACGTGTGGTGTACTCAGATTTGCAAAAATTTAAAGACACAGATAGCGTCCTTAGGGATGCTCTGCCTGCATCGCCATCACATACTTTTGTTTTTATTAAGGAAACATCACCTGAGGATAATGATCTGAAGAAAAAGGATTCATTTGTTCCCAGTCCTATTGATTTGGGACAAGAACCAGATTTATATTCTCCTCTAGCCCCAGTACATGCTATGGACACAGTGGCCCCTAGCGCAGAAGAAATACTACAAACAACACGCAAAAAGGCTGCAGCAAATATTTCACATATTCTACCACCGTCTTATACCTCATCCTATTCCTTTAGCCACTACGATGAGGAAACAATACCACCTATAGGACCTGAGCCAGAAAGGTTTATACAGAAATGCTGGAAGAGAGCGTTGGAGAGTAATATTGAATCTTTTTCAAGCAATGCCTGTTGCATATCCTAATCAAAACCTACATCACGAACAGTTGTCATATGAGATGGTAAAGGAACTGAGGGGATAGGTGAAAGAAAATGGTTTACATTCTTTCTTTACTATGAAATTATTGCATGCAATTGCAGAAGGACATACTATGTTACCAGTGGATTGGAAATCTCTTTTTAAGACAATTTTGACAGGAGGACAATACTCTGGTGGACGGAATTTGTAGATTTGGCTCAAACCGCCCATTAATATCACTGCATCACAGCTCTCTGGAACAGACATATACGTTACTGTTCAGGCTCAATTAAGACTCCCCCCTCTCCGCCCAAGCGTGAGATCAGTCTACTATTATTGCCATGCAGGCACTATGAAAGGTACTTGATACAAAAATGGTGGAGTCTGGTTTTGCTGCTGTGAGGCAGGGGCCTCAGGACCCATATATTACCTTTATTGAACAGTTACAATCTGCTGCTAGAGGCCAAATTGATATGCAAGAAGCAACTAATGCTGTTCTAAAATATTTTGCTTATGAAAATGCTAACAATGACTGTAAAAAAACCCTGGACCCAATTTGTAATCTTGCTGAGGTTGAACTTTCTGATTATATCAAAGAATTCACTAATATCAGCTTGGAACAATTTAAAGCAGAACTAATTGCTACTGCAATAGCCCAACAGCTGCAAGTGACCAGAGCCTGACAGTATATGACCTGGCAGTAATACATCTCCCTATTACTGCAGTATAATTAGAGAATATTTTCAGGGATTCACTGTCATTTCAAATTGCTTTTGCAGACTATAATGGACAATTTTTTCATGTGATACCTCAACATGCCCTGTGACAATTCTTCAAGGAACTCCCCTTTCAACAGCAAAGATTACAAACGAAAACTCTAATCCCTGATGCCAAGACTCTCTTCACTGACAGATTAGGAAAGACACACAAAGTTGTCACCCTGTGAAGATATGATAAGGTACAGTGGGAACATTTGATAACCTTTCAACCTGGATCTACCCAGCTAGTCAAACTGGCAGCTGTGGTAGAAGCATTTCGCCTTCTTTCACAAGAACCTATTAACATTGTTTGTGATTATGTTACAGGAATCATCGAGAGAATTAAGCACTCATTCCTGAAGGAAGCCTCTATCAAAGATCTTTTTGTGTTATTAACCACTCTGTACAACTCTTTACTTCACAGGTCTCATGAATATTACATTCTGCATCTTAGGTCACACACCACTCTGCCTGGACCTATATTGGAAGGTAATGCAAGGGTGGATGCCCTTGCCATGACAGTCTCTATACCACAAAGGTTAGGGCAGGCAAAACTTTCTCATTATTTCTACCATCAAAATGCCCAAGCACTAACTAAAGTATTCGATCTAACTTTGCCACAAGCACGGGATGTAGTGAATACTTGCTCACAATGTCAGCAGACTCTTTCTTTGCCACAAACATTAGGTACAAACCCACACGGGTTGAGACCTAATGACATGTGGCAAACAGATGTAACACACATATTGAGTTTTGGGACTTTTAAATATGTCCATGTTTCTATTGATACCTTTTCAGGATTCATAGTAGCAACAGCACACAAGGGTGAGAAATCAAGAGATGCCACCCAACATTGACTCCGTGCCTTCTCTACGATGGGAATGCCCCAATAGACAAAACCAGAAAATGGACCTGTATATGCATCTCATAAAACACAAGAATTCTTCCACACTTAGGGTATCAAACATGTCACAGGTATTGCCCATTACCCAACAGGGAAAGCCATAGTGGAAAGTGCACATTACACATTAAAAAACATGCTGCAGAAACAGATAAAAGGGAATCCAATAGACATGCTCCCTCAAGAGCACCTTGACAAAGCAACCTGCTTCAAATTTTTTAAATGTCTCCACTAGGGACGACTTAACCACACATAAAAGGTTCCTGGGTCACACTGCTGATGGAGAAAGAGTTTACCTGGAGGTTACATACAAGAATGTACATAGCAGTCAGTGGAGAGGTCCACTTCCACTGTTAGTTTGGGGAAAAGATTATGGGTGTGTTTCTTTACCTACAGGACCATACTGGCCACTGGCAAGACACATTAAACCTTGCCAAGGGAAACAATGAATCTTGTTGTCTTTCTTCTGCTATGCTGCCATCAAGTGGCAGAAGGGAGACTCTACTGAGCCCACATCATTCAACCTCCTCTGTTTTGGCCTCTGACCTGGTGGGATCCAGAGCCTCCTCTCAGCAAAAATGGAACAGAATGGACAGGACGAATGTGACTTCCTCCTCTAGATCAGGATAGTGTAGATACATATAGTATTAATAATACTTCTTTTACTTATTTACTGCCTATGTGCTTAACATGGAATCAAACAAGTACCCTTTTACCTTGGTCTAACTTTTCTATGCAATTGCATTTAATATATGTACTCTCAGAGAATGCAACAAAATTGACTGTTATTACATTGCTGGCCATTATGTCTACCTCCAACAAATCTGTGGATGTCACTCCACCTCATTCCCCCAAATGTTGTTTTACACCCATATCCAATATACAGGATTTGGAATGGACATCATGTATAGGACAACGGCCACAACAACAATTCTTACAATATGGGAAGGCAATTGATTGGGGACCACATGGTATCCTTAGAGAAAGTGAACAATGCAATCATTCTCCTGTCCCAAAATGCAAACTGCAGTATTGTTTGTCATGATGGTGGGTTGGCCAGATAATTAATTCAATACTATTTTGGTAATAATCAGTCCTGTGTGCACAAACATATGTGGAAAATATTGTTACTTGCTTTTGGCAATAATATATACCAAGTAAAATTAGATAAGAATTCCACAATGTGTACTGGGGTGACTCTATGATGCTGAATTGTATCCCCATTCATCTGTTTAGCCCAAAAATAAGTTCTGCACCTTTAAAACTAGATCCGAGAGCAAAGGGGGGAGAAGGAAAAGTGGTGGAAGTTTTTCGCGGCTGTAATCAAAAACACAGAGATAAGAGCTTCAGCTTTCTCTCATGGACTGTGTTGTCTGTAGCATGGACAATGAGAGAGACAGGGAAGTTTTCTTTGCTCTTTTACTGGTTTTCCTCATTAGTTACGGCAATGAAAGTTTTCCCAAGACTGTGTCTTTTTTCCTGGAACTGTACAAACTTCCTCTGGAGTGAAAACCCAGAAAAACACCAGGAGCTCATGCCTGTGGCCCACCGGGGCCCAAGATGCAACATTTTCCAGCCCAGGAGGGACTGATAAGAGACTGAGTGAGCCGAGGTACACCCCACGAGAAGGGCTGTCTCTGAATTTGTCATCTCTTCAGAACAACGTGAAGTTCCATTGTTTAATATTATTAATTTTGTCATGTTTGTGAATACTTTGCTTGTTAAATAAACAGTTTTTTCTACTTTTCCCCAAGGAGATTATTCTCCCAAACTGGTTGGAGGATGGGCTGCTGAAATCTGCTTTTTAGAGGAGACCACTTCAGAAGTTTCCTTCCAAAATTTACCTTAAACCAGGTTTGTATTTTTTATCTGCTGATTCTTCTGTTTTCAAATCATATATAACCTATGGAGATATGCGTACCTATTCTGTCCTTCTTCCATTTAAAAGATCTGAAATTTGGGTACCTGTAAATCTTACTCGGGCTTGGGAAGGACAGGATGGTCTCTCAGTTGGCTCGAATAGTCCAAGATGAAATCCAAACGAGTAAGAAACAAGTTCACAACTTTCTGAGTTGGTTAATATTTGCTATTGGTTCTGCCGCAATAACATTAACCACAGCCTCTATGGCCGTTGTTGCCTTAACTCATTCTGATGCCTTAAGTTTTAGCTTTTATATTTTTCAGATCCTGTACTGCATTAGTGTATAACTCTCAACTTCATATAGAGTGTTACTAAGCTCTCATCACAGTTTGGTCAGACAAAACAATCCTTCCTGGTCTGAGAAACAAGGTCATCATAACAGCCTCAGGATCGAAAAGTATAAACAAAAGTAAATTTGGGGGGGGAAAACTGAGGGAATGTGACTTCATTACCTGAAATAGACCAAACTTATATCTGCCCAAAAAACTCATGAGTCATCCATCTTGGGTGTAGCCTCTGCCAGGCTCCTGCACTGCCCAAGGTGTATCTGTTAAAGGCCTTTAATAAATATCCACTTTATTCTCTATCTATCCTCTGTTCTAGGTAGACAGTGGGTTTCAATTCCATTCAAACTGCCCACACTGTGAGACAGGCTTTAATTAATATCACAAAAGAATTACAAACACAAGAAAACATTGATAAAGAAATAATGGCTAGATTAGATGCCTTAGAAAATTCTCTTTAATAAGTAGGCAAAAAAGTTGAGGTCCAAAAATCTCGTCTGTCTTGGGTTAACATAGCCTGGTTTTAAGTTAAAGAGAAATCCACCAGCCATGCAAGTGAGTTTTCCCTGTAAGGACCTTAACAGCTTCCTTCGGACCCAACAGAACCAATTAGCTGGCTAGTTCTGAATTTTGACACTCTTTTAAGCCAGTTACGAAAATTGAACATGCCTCTGTGAATCATATTTAAAGAAGGAAAACGTGAAAAGCTATCTCTCTTCTTCCTGTTTTCTGCCAAGAGCAGAGGCCTCCCCCCCCATTCCCAGTAAGGCTGGGCAGGGGGAGGAGAGGTGAGTTGGGCCCAAGAGGGCCCCCAGGCCAAAACTGTGGAGTACAGCTGCTGAGTTCCAACTGCAACCAGCAGGTCAGGCTGGTTTCACTCGACCGAGCCAGGCCCTGCTCTGGCCATGGGCCACCAAGCCATCCTGCTGGGGACTGTCCCAGCTCCCTGGGAGATCATGCAGCTGAAACCAGAGGCAGCTCTGTGGTCTACGCAGAAAGTAGCCCTGTAGCTGGAATTGAATGTGGCAGGGGCTGGAAAACAGCCAGGCAGTCAGAGCAGCTGCTGCCATTCTGGTCAAGCCCCCTAAGACCCTGGCACAGCCCCTCAGTACTACACTGTGATTGATCTGGCCACTGCCCAGCAGAGATCACATAACCAATGGTGCCAGTCAGGTCCTTGATGCAAGGCCCGGGTAAGATTAACTCTTTGGGTGCTGTAGAATTCCATTTAAGAACAGATAAACCTATGGGCACCAATCTTCTCTCAAGTCAGAGAAAAGGAAAGGTGAAGGCACGTGAGGAGAACATAGAGACACCAGTGTCAGTGAAGAAGGAAGAGCCAAAGTCTAGAGGGAGGAGAAAGAGGAAATGCTTCAAGCCTAGAAGCTGAAATTCTTTTTGCCAAGCCGTGGTAATGGACTATGCTATATCAGACTAATTCTCTATAATTCATGGAATGCACTGGGGGGATGTAGCCTTCTAACCACAGCCATGAGCAGAGGCACACATGCTGAAGAAAGCAGATGTCGAAGTAGTTGTGATCTAATGAGAAGTTTGAACAGAGAGAGATGAAAAACCTATGCCCCCAGGGATAAAAGAAGACTTCTGTTCCCAGAGATGGACATGACCCCAAAGACAGATGAAGAAAACCTTTGCTTTTTTACCAGAACAACTCATCCTTAAAATAGTACCCTATAAGTTGACATGGCCCACGAAAGCAGCTGTGGGAAGGCTGCAAGGTGTGGGAGGAACATTTACACTGTGAACAGATTTTCCTTTCCAGGGCGGTTGATTTGCTGTGACATTGAAACAACAAAAAAACTGTTTCTTGTAGAAAAGTCTCCATGGCATGACAGGAGAGACTCCTCTCCCTAAATGATCTGAAGAAAGATTATTTTAGAGGTGGTAAATTGATGGAAAATCCCAGGTTTTGTCTCTTTATGTTGTCAGTGGGAAAGGGAAGAAGAGCTGGGGGGAGGAAAAATGTTCTAAAGGTTTATTTAGTTCTTATTATTCTTCTTTTAGTTCTGTTAATAAAGTTTTCTTTACACTCCTTAAAGTTTTGAACCTGCTTTGCTCTTCTCCTAATCCTTATCTCATAGCAGAAAATGAGTCCAGTAATTTCACAATTACAAGCCGCACTGACTATAAGCCGCATCTCTGGGTGCCGGCAACATTTCGTTCTTTGTTCATACACAAGCCACACCTGATTATAAGCCGCTCTGTTGTTCGCAACACAAGGTTGACAATATAGAAATGTTTTTGTTATTGCTGAGCAGGGCTTGCACAGAGACAAGGCCTTTACTGCTTTTCCTACTGCTGTTCTGGCAAGGGGATTAGTGGTACATGGGAGGTTGGGAGGAGATACAACCGAGACAGGTAACATTCCTATATTGTCAACCTTGTGTTCAGCATAAATTCAAACCACAGCCCCATACTGGCCACTGTGCAGACAATTACAGTAATTTCACGATTACAAGCCGCACCTGATTATAAGCCGCACTTCCAGGGTGTCAGCAACACTTCGTTCTTCCTCCATATATAAGCCGCACCAGATTATAAGCCACACTTTTGTTTGCAGTGAGGCTCCACATGCAACTTTCACAAAGTTGCCAATTAGTAACAGAATTGCGGGATAGTGGGGTTTACTGGCTTGGCTCAGGGCTGTGCGGGCTCTGCCTGGCTCCCCCACTGCGGAGCTGCCCCGGCACGGCCCCGCCGGGGAGGTGACCCGGCCCGGCGCGGCTCCCCTCTCTCCTGCTGGGGAACGGCCCCAGCCTGGCTCCCCTGCTGCCACCGACCCCAGCCCTGCTCCCTGCAACCGCCACGGAGCTACCCCGGCCTGGCTCAGCTCCCCCCTCCCCCGCCACGGACCAACCCCGCTCCCCCACAGCCACCGGGGAGCTGCCCCAGCCCAGCCCCCACCCCTCCGCCACTGGAGAGCTGCCCTGGCTCGGCTCCCCTGCCCCCGCCAGCCCGACTTGGCTCTCCCCTCCCCCGCTGCCACCGGCCTCGGTTGCCTGCTCGGGGCAGGGCAGGCTTGGCTCGGCTCGGGGCTGCTAAGTGCTCGCATTTCTGGTTGGCAAATTTCTGAACTTTTTTTTCATATATTGGCCGCTCTGGAATACAAGCCGCACTTCCGGGTTCGGACCAAAACTTTAGTCAAAATGCTGTGGCTTATAATCATGAAATTACTGTAATTCTACCCCAGCCAAAATCAGCAGATTTTGTTTCAAAGGTGATTGCAAAATAGTAAAATTGGACAGGTCATTTGTTTTAAATTACAGTAATTTCACGATTATAAGCCGCACGGAGTATAAGCCGCACTCCCGGGTGTTGGCAACTTTTCATTCTTTGTCCATATATAAGCCGCACCTGATTATAAGCCGCACGTTACAATACAGGGTGTGATAAAAGGTATCTGTTCTATCACCATCTGTTGAGGGTGGGGG
>PYHW01010142.1:85803-98571 GCA_013186435.1 Turdus rufiventris
CTCAGGGCGGCGCAGCGCTGCCCGCTCCCTCTCTCCCTGTGCGGCTGCCGCTGGCCGGGGGCCTGCTGGGGGCTGGGAGTGGGGGCTGGGCGATCTCGCTCAGCCCGCACAGCTGCCGGGGGCTGAGTTCAGGGGCTGGGTGGTCCCTCTCAGACTGCACTGCTGCCGCTGACCGGGAGCTGGCTACTTCTTCCCCCCTTGCGGCTCGGATCACGGTTCGCACTTTTTTTTTTGCAGCGAGGAGCTGCACCATGTGCAACAAAGTAACAAATTACTAGCAGGTGCTCAGTTTGCAAACATTTTTCACAGACTGGCGTAGCCTTTAAATGCAGCCTCAGGTGCCCTCCCTGTGCCGCGGGCCCCCGCACTCCTGCCTGCCCCCAGCACCGGCTGGCGCGGCTCGCAGCTCCTGGCTACCACCGGGAGGCTGCGGGTCCCGGCTTCCCCCGCCCAGCGGCCACAGCTGCCGTGGGCCCAGGCACTCCCGCCCGGCGCTGGCTGGCGCAGCTCGGTTTCTTCCCCCTGCACCCGGGCCAGGGTTGGCACTGCCTGGCTTCTTGTTCCCCCTGCGCCTGGTGCCGCCCAGCTTCTTCTTCCCCCCCGCACCGGGGTTGGAGCCCACGGCAGCTCCCTCCCTCCCCGCGCGGCTCCTGCCAGCTGCGGCCACCCACTCCCGCCCCCCCCCTCACGACTCGGTGCTTCCGCGGCACCACCCCCCCATTGCGGCTCACACTTCTGGGTTGGCAAGTTTCACAACTTTGACCATTATATAAGGCGCACCGGAATATAAGGCGCACTTCCGGGTTTGGGGGAAAATTTTAGTCAAAAGGGTGCGCCTTATAGTCGTTAGATTACTGTATTCAAAAACCCCAGACACGCAGACTTCTCAGTCCATATCACAAAACACACTTACAAATCACATTAAGCACCTGCTCAACTATCTGCAGTAGAGCAAACCTATAACAGGACAAGGGAGTCTCATTCTACCCACAGGTATGTTTTGAGCATAGCAGCCTTTATTTTTTGGTCCTTCTCAGGTCTAGGACAATATAGAAATGGAGTCTAGTAAATGCTTCAAGTTTTGCCCCTAGTGGACAATACATTTGCATTATGTAGAATAAAAATGGAAAAGTACTCCTAACTTCAGAGTTGATCTTTTTAAAGTCATGGTCATGTAAGCAATATATCAAGCAGTTTGTTTCTACCACTTCTAAGGACAGGCAAAAAGAAGTTGCACACTAGAAAACACTGAAAGATTTTTTCTTGGTCTATACAGACAATAATTCTCAAACACTGACAACTATCACAGTAAATTTAAAAGAAAGTTATTATGTTACAAGAACACCAAAAAGTTAATATTTTCATCTGATCCATAAAGTTATACCTTGTTACAAGTAACTTTATTAAAGTACAGTAATTTCACGACTATAAGGCGCACCCTTTTCACTAAAATTTTGGCCTGAACCCAGAAGTGCACCTTATAGTCCGGTGTGCCTTATATAATGGACACAGTTGTGAAATTTTCCAACCTGGAAGTGGGAGCCGCAAGGGGGGGCGGGAGCGGGCAGCCCTGGCCAGTAGGAGCTGCGCGGGGAGGGAGGGAGCTGGTGGCCACAGAAGCTGCGAGTTGTGGCCACCCCGAGCCAACCTGGAAGTGCGAGCTGCGGCCACACCACAGCAGCCCCGCACCACCCCGAGCCACCCTAGACCACGGGCAGCCCCGAGCTGCCCCGGACCACCGCGAGCCGTGGCCGCCCCAAGCTGCACCTCGCCAGCTGGCGCCAGGGGCGGGCGGGAGTGTGGAGGCCTGCAGCACTGGGAGGGCGCCTGGGGCTGTGTTTAAAGGCTATGCCAATCTGTGAAAAATGTTTGCAAATTGAGCACCTGCCAGTAAACCCCGCGATCGCGTGATTCCATTACTAATTCGTTACTTTGTTGCACGTGGTGCGGATCCTCGCTGCAAAAAAAAAAGGTGTGCCTTATAGTCCGGTGCACCTTATATAATGTGCAAAGTTGCAAAATTTACCGACTCCCAGAGGTGCGCCTTATAATCCGGTGCGCCTTATAGTCGTGAAATTACTGTAATAAAACAGCAATATATTGGTAGTAAAAAAGATCTTCCTCTCAGTTTTTTTCTAGTTTCCCTATTTTGTAAAGGGAATGACAACAACAAACTTTTAACCTGGCTCTAACCCTATTCCTGTGATTAACATGGGCACTCAGAAGACCAGCATCTCAAAAGCATGTGTCGTGGTTAGACACTGGTCAAATGCCAGGCACCCACGACAGCTGCAACTGTTCACTCGCCCTCCCCTGCCACAGTTGGAATGAGGAGAGAAAAATTTAAACAAAGGGTTCATGAGTTGAGATAAGGATGGGGAGAAAACAAGGGCAAAACAGGCTTGACTAAAAGATATAAAGCGCATTTATTACTAAGAAGATCACAGCACAAAAATAAGAAAAACATAAGACCATAAACCCATCTTTTTTCCCCCAGCCCCTCCCTCCTTCCCACAAACAGCACATGGAGACAGGGGATGGGGGTTCTGGTCAGTTAATCACCTGAGGTTTTCTGCTGCTGCTCAGGGGAGAGGAGTCCTTCCCCTGCTACGCCGTGGGGTCCCTTCCCACATGAGACAGTTTTCTGCCAACTTCTCCAGCGTGGTTCCAATCTCATGAGCAGCAGCCCTCCCAAAACTGCTGCAACACAAGTGTCTCCCATGGGCAAACAGTCATTCCAAAACTGCTGCAGCGTAGGTCACTCTTCCACAGGGTATAGCCCTCCAAGGACAGGCTGCTCCAGCCTGGAAGCAGGGGCCCTCACTGGATCACAGCCTCCTCCAGGCATCCACTTGCTCTGGCATGAGAACCTCCCCCATGGGCTGGAAGTGGATCTCTGTATTCCCCATGAACCTCCATGGGCTGCAGGGGGGCAGCTGCTTGCTTCACCACGGTCTTTACCACAGCCTGCAGAGGAATCATGGCTCTGGCACCTCGACCACCTCCTCCCACTCCTTCTCCACTGACTGGAAACTGTCTCCATGTTGTTTCCCTCACATGTTCGCACCTCCTCCTCTTCTCTAGCTGGAATTAAAACTGCCCCCACTTTTTTTTTTTTCTTTTTTTTTCCTTAAATATTTTATCACAGAGGCTTTATCAACCTCTCTAATTGGGCCAGCAGTAGACATGGTAGAAGCTTCTAGCAGCTTCTCACAGAAGGCATCTCTGTGCCCCCCCCCCTCCACTACCAAAAACCAGGCCATGCAAAACCAACACAGCATGCCATTTTCTAAAGGCAATTATGTACCAGGGATAATATTGTGTTAAAGGCAGTTTTAGACAAGAGCTGCTGGAGCATCAATATCTGCACACAGACTGACTGTATATTTCTCCAACCAGTTCCAAGACAGCGCTCTGGCACAAAATCAGCTCTACATATGTCATGCCCATGCACTGCTCTAGTGGAAGCTCAGTTAGATAATCTTTCTCTGGTTTGGCATGGTAAACCTAAGCAATAAGTGCAGATTTAAGCAGAACTATAAAGGAAACAGACCTATACAAGTTGAAGGAAATATGGATTGAATCAAGCACGTAACTTATTATTCACAATCCTCAGAGTAAAGTCTCCAATAATATTAAATTGAATAACTTTATACAGTCTTAAATCTTGAGAATACAGTATTTAAATAGTGTATATCATCTGCTGTCTTATTCCACGTAATTAAAAATCTTTCCCTCTGTTTTCTTTCCAGAAGCTTACAATTAATCCTATTTGACAACTCACTCCAAAATTCTCTACTTTCAAACATCAGGCATTACCAAGGTCATCCTTCTTTCCAAATTTAAAATGCTTTAAATTTGTTATCAGAACACAATGACATGGCAACTAACAGAACAACTCCTTTAAGATTAGATTCCACACTTCCCTTTTCCATTCAAAACAATAGTGATTGTTTAAGTTTTCACTCCTAATTTTCAAGATTTGACAGAAGAATGGAAATCTGACTTTGATACATGTAATTTTAATAAAAAGCTTACTTTTTAAAAATAACAATTTGTGCACTTTATACCAGCTTTGCCTCCTCAGTTTTTCCCAGCAATAATGCACACCTCCTGGAAGCCTGCCTTTTTGATCTATTGAAAAAACTCTTCCAACTGTTTTACAGCTGGGAAATCATCTACACATATATCATGTTATAAACTTAGATTTGTCTGAACACTAGTTATATAGCAGATGATTTTTTCATATTTGGAGTTCCTTTTAATCCAGTGGATCACAAAGCATCATACAAACAGCAACCTTAACAACAGAAGAAATTTTCAACTAGAAAGATGATAAAAGGATAACAGGTGAGCAACATCTTTTTGTGATAATAAGAGCAAAGGATAAATAACTCCAACTAAGATCATGATGGCAGACCATCATCCTTACAAAGGTAGCAAGAGAGTTTCATGTATGGCTGAACTGACAAACCCCAGCAGCTTTAAACATCTCATCTGAATGTCTGACACTGAAAAATGCACACACCACCATGTGCACCTCAAAGTAGTCAATCAGACTATCTCCATCTTCAGTTTACTTCATATTTATTATCTAATAGGTCAGAGATTTAAGATAACTAACATACATCAAAGAGTAATAGATGTTTTCATACCACTTTGTCTTCAAGCTTTGTAAACAAGCCTATTAATTTCTAATGTATCAGCAGTATAGGAAGATGCAGTTTCTTTCAGAGATACACAAACACATTAACCTCTGACCAATAAAATTCCTAACAATTTATAGACTTCTGGCACAGAATGCAAATTGCCACTGATGTGTCACTTTGTATTTTTAGCAACAGCTTACCTGAGTAAACACTGAAAGATTTAACTCAAGGCCAGCAAGCCATATGCAGAGCAAATTTAGCCCTTTGTCTCCATGTCTGTGTGCATACCACTGAAACTTTATCACTTCAGAAAACATGGATGATATCTGGAAAGTTGGCCAAATGCCCCGATACAGTGCTAACAAATCCATCACAGCATTGAGGTCCTGCCGTGGCTGATCTGCAAAGAAGTCCCCGATGGCATCATAGGCTATGACTTGGTTGAGGCCAGCCGAAAAGGCTTGCTGGTCCAACTCGAATGCCTGACTGAGACACTTAAAGGAGTGTCCCACCTTCTGATACTCCTTCTTGAAACCAGTGACTTGTTTGCGAGCAAATTCATTGGTTGTGTGATTAAACTGCAGGGCACTTTCATCCATCTTCTTCATGAAGGCTTTGAAGCCATCCACTTGACTTTCTACCTCATGCAAGTCCAGACCAACCCCAGAGCCAGCACGGACACTGATGGTCAGGAAAAAGTTGGCACCCACCATCTCATCCTTCTCAGCCTTGCGCTTGCCTTGTTTCCATGTCTTTTCATCCATGCTGGGAGAGGTGAGGAAGTGCTGGAAAGCATCACACTGAGCCAGCATGGGGTGGCTGCACATGTGGTCCATCCAGCAGGCCAGGCCTTTGCGACGTTTGGAGATGAAGTCCTCCTCAAAGCAGCCAGTGACCTGCTTCTCTGGCAAGTGGGGCATGGAGATGACTGGGAACTTCTCAGCCAGGCATCCATAGAGCCAGTCAAAGTGCTTGTAGAGGCGGTGCACCTGCTGCCCAGTGTGGCTGGACACCAGCTTGTAGGCGATGTAACTCTTCATGCCCTTGAATTTAGTCTGTTTGGTGGGGTCCTTGATGGAGCACTGAAAGGGGTAGGGGTTGTCCTGCCATTCAGGGTCCCGGGGCCCAGCACCACGCACAGTTTGTCTCCATCCTTCACAAAGCCTGATACCTCACCCAGCACGAAAGCCTCCCCACCGGACTTGACGAAGGTTGAGAAGTGGTTGAGGTTGCGGCTTACCATGGCCGAACTCTTGGTGCTGCTGCTGGGCAGGTGCAGGTGGCGTGCCAGATGGCCACTGTGGGAGCTTCAAGACACCTCAGACTGCATGGACAGGCGGTAGTGGCCAGAGGCCCATCTGCCTGACACCTCATAGATGGGCTAGGAGCTGCTCAGGGAGCCTGGCTCATCGGCCACCATGGAGCTTTTGTCCCAGTCATCGTCCCAGTTGTCATCGCTGCCCTGGCTGATCTGGCAGGAGCCGCCGTAGGGCGTCGGCAGGAAAGGGTACCTGGCGGTCGGGGGGGGGGGCACGAAAAGGGCTCAAGCACTGCCGCCGGCGGGGCCGCTAGTGTTGCCGGCTTGAAGGTGGCAGGGTGCAGTAGTGGCTCTAAACTGCCAGCAGGCAGGTTGGTGTAGTGGGCTTGCAATGGCGTCTCAGCGGTGCGGATCACCTGCATGTAGGAGGCCAGGAAGAGACCGCAGTCGTCGTGGCTGTTAATACCCTCCAGCCAACCCTCGATGTCCTGTTAACTGCAGAGGCTTAGCACCTCATGCTCCCACAGCGAGATTTCCCCTGGGTAATCCGATCTGAAGTTGTACAGCGCCCGGGCCCGCAGTGTCATGGCCCCACCGCCCAATCGCCCAACCGGGAGCTCACCGCCACCGCCCCTCACCTCACCACTCTTGCAGGGCTATGCAGGAGAGAGCCGTGGCCCACTGCGTCTGGGCCCCGGGGACACTGGGGTGGCTGGCTCCCCAACCTCCCCTGAGCTGCGGCTTGGCTGGCTCCCAGTCCTGGCCTCACCTCGGCAGGAGAGGCAGGGCGCAGGGACCGAGCCAGTGGATGTCCCACATCACCAGTTTCGCTAATCCAGAGCCGAGAGGCAGGACAGAGGAACCGAGAGCAGAGCAGCTGCCCCCATCCATGGGCAAAGTCCAGCCCACCCCTTCCCTGCCTGGACCCTAACGTCCGACCAGTCGAGGGGTAAGCGCCAAACTCTGGTCGTGCTTCCGCCCACCCTCCCCTCCATGTCCTCTTCCTTCACCTGAGAAAGGCACCCCATTCTCACGGCAAGAACAATAATATGGTTATAATCTGGTAGCGTTTTGAGTGGATTTTACCAAGTTTTGCAGGTAGCAATATTCCAAGTTCAGCCTCTTTAAATCTGTCAATTAAATTTTCATAAGTCTACAAGATTTCCTTGATTCAAATGCAGTAATTTCACGACTACAAGGCACACCCTTTTGACTACAATTTTGGCCCAAACCCGGAAGTGTGCCTTATAGTTGGGTGCGCCTTATATAATGTACAAAGTTGCAAAATTTGCCAACCCAAAAGTGCGAGCCCGCAACAGTCTCGAGCCAAGCAGAGCCCGGGGGGGCACGGGCCTCCCGTACCTGCACGGGGCTGCCGGAGTGCTGGGGAGGCGCAGGGAGGGAGTGGGCTGCCGCAGAAGCCTCTAGCCCCGGTCGCTCTGAGTACCACCCGCTCCGAGCGCCGCCCGCTCCGTGCCACCATGCAGCGGCCGCTCGATTTGTGCTGCAGCCGCTCCGAGCGGTGCCCGCTCCGTGCCGCTGCAAGAGGCATCCACTTCATGCAGTGTCCGCACCGAGCGCCGCCCGCTCCGAGCGCTGGCTGCCACCCGCTCAGTGCCGCGGCCGCTCCGAGCACCGCCTGCTCCATGCCACCGCAAGCGGCGCACGATCCATGCCCCGGCTTCTCCAAGCGCCGCCAGCTCCGTGCCGTGGTCTCTCCAAGCACCCACCGGCTCCGTCCCGCCGCAAGTGGTGCAAGATCCGTGCAGCAGCAAGCGTCGCCCGCTCCATGTCATCACAAGCAACGCCCGCACAATGCCGCAGCTTCTCCGAGCGCCGCACACTCCGTGCCAGCACAAGCGACGCCCGCTCCATGCCGCGGCTGCTCCGAGTACCGTCCACTCCGTGTGCCGCCCAGGCGGTAACGCGGCCACTTAGAGCACCTCCCGCTCTGAGCGCCGCATGCTCCGTGCCACCTAAAGCGGTTTCCACTCCGAGCTCCACCCACTCCGTGCACCGGTCGCTCCGTGCCGCTGTATATGTGTCCTGGGGTGACATTATGGTGGCTTGTATCCCCAATCGTGTGTTCTGTTTAAGTGAGGTTTGTTTTGTCTACATATCTTGGCTCCTTCCCCCTCACCATCTGTGCTTGGGACACTAGGATTTTTTTTTTTGCTCACTCGGCTGGCTGGCTTTTGCTTGCTTTTGCTTGCTTTTGCTTAGCTTTACTTTGCTTGCTAGCTTTAGTTTTGCTTTTGCTTATTAGTTAGGCAGCCCAATTTTTTTCCCTGGACTGTTTTTTGTTCTTTGCCCCCTTTCCCTTTCTGTATACCTTCTGAACCTGTTTGGACCGGACCTGGAACACCGAGGAACACTGGGACTCTGCAATTTGCGATCTGCAGCAGCCATTCCCAGTGCCAGAGACTGATACCACCTGCAGGAGAGACTTTCTGAGTTTGTCACCCTCTCACACCGGTGAAAGTTTTTTTGTTATCCGGAATTGTTAATTTTCTTCTCTTGTGTTGGGGAGTGTTTTGTTTGATTAATAAACAGTTGTTTTCCACTTTTCCTCTGAGGAAATTCTTCCCAAACCCGGTGGTGGGGGAGGAGTCTTAGGGGGTTTGTTTTTTTCCTGGGTGCTCTTCCTGGAGGTTTTCCCTAAATTTACCCTAAACTAGGACAATATGGCACCTTCTCTGTGCCGCAGCGGCTCCAAGCACTGTCCGCTCCATGCCGCGGCTTGTCCAAGCGTTGCTCGCTCTGTGCCGCTGCCGCTCCTAGCGTCGCCCGCACTGTGCGACGCCCTGTCTGTGCCGCGGCTGCTCCGACCACAACCTGCTCCGTGCTGCGGCCACTCTGAGCACCACCCGCTCTGTGCTGTGGTAGCTCTGAGCACCGCCCGCTCCGGGCTGCCGGAAGCGGCACAAGCTCCATGCAACGGCTGCTCCGAGCACCGCTTGCTCCCTGCCACTGCGAGGGCCACCTGCTACGTGTCACCGCAATTGGCGCAAGCTCCATGCCATGGCTGCTCTGAGCCAGGCCTGCTCAGTGCCGCAGCTACTGCAAACATTGCCCACTCCAAGATGACGCAAGCCGCGCCCACTCCGTGCCGTGGTCGCTCCGAGCACCGAACGCCCCAAGCGCCGCCCGGTCTGTGTCACCGCAAGTGGCGCTTGCTCTATGCCGTGGCTACTCCGAGTGCCGTCCGCTCCATGCGCCGGCCGCTTTGTGCCGAGCTTCTCTGAGAACCGCTCACTCCGTGCCGCCACAAGTGGTTCCCACTCCGAGCCCCGCGCGTTCCGCGCTGCTGCAAGCAGTGCCCGCTCCATATGGCAGCTACTCCGAGTGTTGTCCGCTCCGTGTGCCGGCCGCTCAGTGTTGCGGTCGGTCCCAGTGCTGCTCACTCTGTGCTGCCACATGTGGTGCCCGTTCCGTGCTGTGGCCGCATCAAGCTCCGCCCACTCCATGCTGGGGCTTCTCCAAGCACCGCCCGCTCTGTGCCGCCGCAAGTGGCGCCCGCTCTATGCCGCTGCTGCTCCGAGTGCCGTCCGCTTCGTGCGCTGGTTGCTTCTTGTCGTTGCAAGTAGTGCCCGCTCCATGCCATGGCTTCTCTGAGCACAGCCCGCTCTGAGCGCCACCGCAAGCGGCATCCGCTCCATGCCGCGGCAGCTCCTAGGGTCGCCTGCACCAAGCGGCGCCAGCTCCCTGCTGCGGCTTGTCCAAACGTTGCTTGCTCTGTGCCGCTACCACTCCTAGCGTCGCCCGCACTGTGCTATGCCCGCTCTGTGCCACTGCCGCTCCTAGCACAGCCTGCTCCGTGCCATGGTCGCTTCGAGCACCACCCACTCCGTCTTGCCCCAAGTGGCGCAAGCTCCGAGCACCGCCCGCTCTGTGACGCGGCTACTCTGAGCACCACCCTCTCCATGCCATAGCTTCTCCAAGTGCTGCCTGCTCTGTGCCGCAGCCGCTGCCCGCTACGTGTTGCCCCAAGCGGCGCCCGCTCTGTGCAGCGGACGCTTCGAGCACGGCCCGCTCCGTCCCGCCGCATGTGGCGTTCGCACTATGCTGTGGCTTCTCCGATCACCACCTGCTCCAGCCACCGCAAGCAGCGCCCACTGCATGCTACGGCTTCTCCGAGCACCGCCCGCTCCGTGCACCGGTTGCACCGTGCTGCTGCCGCTCCTAGCGTCACCCGCAGCGTGCGCCGCCCGCTCTGTGCTGCGGCCTCTCCGAGCTCCGCCTGCTCCATGCCGCTCACTCTATGCTGCGTCTTCTCCGAGTGCCATCCACTCCGTGCGCCGATCGCTCCTTGTCAGTGCAAGTGGTGCCCGCTCCATGCCACGGCTTCTCTGAGCGCGGCCCGCACCGAGCGCCACCGCAAGTTGAGCCTGTTCCATGCCGCGGCTTCTCCAAGTGCCACCTGCTCTGGGCCGCAGCCGCTCCAAACGCTGCCCGCTCCGTGTTGCCGCAAGCGCCACCTGCTCCGTGTCGCGGTTGCTCTGAGTGCTGGCCGCTCCATGTCGCGGCTTCTCCGAGCGTCACCCGCTCTGTGCCACTGCCGCTCCTAGCGTTGCCTGCACCAAGCGTCGCCAGCTCTGTGTCGCAGCCACTCCAAAGGCTGCCGAATCCGTGTTGACGCAAGCGGTGCCCACTCCGTGCCGCGGCCTTTCCGAGCGCCACCCGCTCTGTGCCGTGATCGCTTCGAGCACCACCCTCTCCATGATGCTGCAAGCCGTGCCCGCTCCATGTCGCGGCAGCTCCTAGGGTCGCCTGCACCAAGCGGCGCCAGCTCCCTGCCGCGACTTGTCCAAACGTTGCTCGCTCTGTGCCGCTGCCGCTCCTAGCACAGCCTGTTCCGTGCCATGGTCGCTTTGAGCACCACCCGCTCCGTCTTGCCCCAAGTGGTACAAGCTCCGAGCACCGCCCGGTCAGCGCTGCGGCTTCTCCGAGAGCCGGCCGCTCCATTCTGCGGCTTCTCAGAGCACCGCCCGCTCCCTGCCGCGGCTTCTCCATGCGCCGCCCGCTCCGCACTCTGGCCGCTCTGTGCCGCTGCATATGGCACCTGCTCTATGCTGCAATGAGCGCGGCCCCCTCCGTGCCGCGGCCGCTCATAGGGTCGCCTGCACCAAGCGGCACCTGCTGTGCCCCAGCCGCTCCGAGCACCACCCGCTCCATGTTGCGGCTTCTCCAAGCGCCGCCCGCTCTGGGCCGCTGCCGCTCCTAGCGTCGCCCGCACTATGCGACGCCTGTTCTGTGCTGCAGCCGCTCCAAGCACGGCCCGCTCCGTGCCACCGCAAGTGGCGCCTGCTCCATGCCGCGGCTTCTCCGAGCACCGCCCCCTCCGTGCCGCCTCAAGCGGCACCCGGTCTCCAACAAAAAATACTTTTAACCTGTCTTAGGGAAAGAAAATTGCATTTAGAAAGGTGTGCAAAATTATTTTCAAGCTTCATAAATATCAAAGGCAATTTTAAAATGTGGGTATAAACAAGCACACAGTTGTGTGCATGAAATCTGTAATTGAGATCTTAAAATGTATATCTTCTTTTCAGAGCCCTTCAACATTACTCTTGCTGCATATTTAGAAATCACTCCTCTTCCATCTGTCCGTTGTCTGTCTGTTATCCCCCCCCCCAACTTTAACCTCTGAAATGGGCATATAAAAGACACATTGCATTTGAAAAAGAAGCATTTTAAAGATTAGAAACCTGGGGGACCCAACTGCAGAAAATCACATCTGAACTATTTGCTGAAACATGTCAAAATTGCATTGTTTGTATCAACTCTCAGAGCACTTCTTTGGGTTCTACTATCCTGAAAAACAGAAATTAAAGGGTGTACATTTGAAGAATGGGTTTTATGACAGCATCAGTTACTCATTCTTCATAGGCATGTAAGTCGTCTTTTTGTGAATCTTACCATAGATACTGCTGCTGCTGCTATTTTATTCTGCGTGTGGAGTTGCGTGAAGCTTTACTTGTATATAGATGCAACCAAAAAATCTCATGGCTATATTTTCCCTCCACCTCTATAGACAACCAATGTTGGGGAGAGAGAAATGTATCTGCAAACACAAATGCAACCCTAGAAACAAGCAGTAATGAGGAAAACTCTTTCATGCATGTTGTGGAGGTGAAGTGTCAGTTAGATATAAACTACAGTAATTTCACGAATATAAGCTGCACGGACTATAAGCCGCATCTCTGGGTGTTGGCAAACATTTAGGTTTTTGTCCTTAAATAAGCCGCACCTGAATATAAGCCGCTCTATCGTTCACAGCGAGGACCCGCGTGCAACAAAGTTGCCAAATAGTAACGGAATCGCGGCATGGCGGGGGGTTTACTGGCTCAGCTAAGGCCGTGCAGGCTAGGCCCGCTCGGGGCTGCCGACTGGGCCAGGACAGAGCCCCCCCCACCGCTCCCGCGGCGGCGGACAGGGACATAGCACCCCCGCTCCCATGGCGGCGGGCGGGGACAGAGCCACCCCTGCTCCCATGGCGGCGGGCACGGACGGAGCCAACCCCACTCCCATGGCAGCGGCGGGGGACAGGAATGGAGCCACCCCCGCTCCCATGGAGGCGGCGGGGTCAGGGATAGAGCCACCCCTGCTCCCGTGGCAGCGGCGGGGGACAGGAATGGAGCCACCCCTGCTCCCATGGCGGCGGCGGGCGGGGACACAGCCTGCCTGCTCCTGCCGTGGCAGGCAGGGGCAGGAGTCCCCCGCTTACCCCACGGGCCGAGGGGATGGTAGCATGGGGCCCCCTCGTCTCTCCCTCCGGCTGTGGCAGAAGAGGGAAGGAGGGACCTCCCCCGCCCCCCGTGCTGCCTGCAGGGAGCCAGCTCCACCCGTGGCACAACAGAGTAA